>PVLD010001976.1:113566-180981 GCA_004027595.1 Dinomys branickii
TTTTTTTTTTTTTTTTTTTTTTTTTTTTTTTGCGGTACTGGGGATCGAACTCAGGACTCTGTGCTTGCTAGGCAGGCGCTTATTCCACTGAGCTATATCCCCAGCCCATCACTGTTAATTTTCTATCATCTTGTTTTAAAATTCTGTATCATTTGTATTTTTTATTATCCTTAAAATAATATTTTTAAAAAGTTACTTTTTCATAACATCATTAGGTGTGGAATGCAAAGCAAGCTTTTTTCCTGTAACATGTGCCAGTTTGCTAAGTGCCACAAGATTTGTTCACCCAGCTATAACATCAGCAGGACACCTTGAAACATAATGTAAAGTTGAGAACAAAGAGCAGAGGTGCTCACTATATAAAGGATGCACACTCTTTCCTTTTTCCTTGTGTTATCCATGGGTATCATTGTTACATGCACCTCAGGATACCAAACCATGAGAAACTCTCTGGCAACTGTGTAGTGCACCACAGGCATTAACCAGTTTGTGGTCTGGTACTTCATGATCACTTTGGATGCTATTCTAAAGCTATGCAATGTAGTAGGGTCCCCCTGGAAGTCAGTGCTGGCAGTAAGCATGAGAGAAGGCTTACAGCACAATTCTTCACATCCTTAATGTTAAAGGTGGAGCATGCTGCTTATCCTCTTTGCTTTCAGTGAAGCCTCAGATAAACGAGAATAGCTTATGGCCCATTAGGATGCAGGTGGTGTAGAATGTTAAGCACCTCATCACTGTGGCTAAGTACCCAGGAGCAAAATCATGACTTATACATTTACAGTTTTCTTTGTCTGTAGAATTTTGAAGATTGGGGCTTTGAGGAGATTGGCTGGGGATACGCACAGGAGCTGACCCCATGGTTGGATGTCCTCTGGTGTTCAGTTGCCTGGCCAGCCCTTTGTGTACTCTAGGGCAAGGTACGCAAGAAACCTAGTGTGCAAGTCCTTTTATTTTAAAGAGAATCATCAAAAGTCTATCAGGATTTTATTAAAAATGCAACTTAGTAAATGTGGTGGATTAATGAATGGTCAGCTTGAGTGGGAACGCCCAGCTGAACTGAGTCAGTGTGGCTCCTGGCATGGAAGACCCACAGGAGGACTGTTGCTGGGAAAGGCATAAACGGAGCATGAGGGGGGAAGATTGTGTGCTGCTGATTTCTCAGGAGAAGCTTTCACTGTAGCTGGCTTTCCTGATACAAACTCGGCTGCTTTCACTGGAGGCACCTCAGGTCCTTGCTGTCACCTGGGATGGCTACTGTTCTCTTCAGGGGAGCTCCGATCTTAGCCTTTGTCTTGAGCGTTGCTTCCCAGCTCCAGGCAGATCCCTCATCCTGCCAGCACAGACCCTTCACCCTGCCAGCAAAGATTTTCTAGCCTCCACCACTGCCGCTTGGGCCATCCTGGTGCAGATCCTTGATATGGACTTGCATGTGGTATTGTCCGGGGCTCTAGACTTCCAGCGGTACTCATGCAGAACATTGTGGAGGGACCCCTGGCTGGGTTCTTCGGGTCTCTAGGGCTCAGGTAGATTTCTTATATTCTTCTACATTTGACTTTTTGGGTAAATATTATAAAATAATCCTATAATTTATGTGTCTGTTTTGAAACTATTCCCTTGCAAACCCTGACCGCAACAGTAAGCATAGGATTTCAGCGCCCAAGGGTACTACCGGAAATGGCAGCCCATTGTCACTCTGGCATTGCTGTGAGCACATCCTGGCAGGTGGACACTATGTGGCATGGTGCCAGGCTGTGTGGGCCGTGGGGTGTCAGTGTCTGGGAGGAAGGTTGGGGTCCACGATGACAGGCCCTGTGTCCTCCAGCTGTCTGAGCCTGACAATATTGCAGGAAGATGTTTGCCAGATGGAGGACTCAGAAGGTGGGTGCTCACTCTCCTTCATTCTGCTTATCCACCAGAGGCCTGGGAGGCCAGCACATCTCAAAGGGGAGAAAACGTTTTGTCCAATCTCATGGCTTTTTGTCAGTATGACTCCCAAGTCTTGGAATTTTACATGATTTCTTTGTACTCAGCTTTTTCTACAAGTGATTTACCAACACATAGACACAGACACAATCACAGTATGGCAAATGTGCCAGGCTTAAGCTTCTGAATATCAACCAGACATGGCACAATGCCTTCTGTACCTTCCAGATCATCCGTGAGCTCTCCAGGGAGCTCTAGGCTCCTGGTGTGAGAAGGAGCCACTACCTTGGCTGCCTTTATCTCCCCTCGAACCTGTGCATACCAAGACGCCTTCACCTGTGCCACCTTTCTTTTCCTTCTGCCACAACACTTTAAGGGTGGGAAAAATAGACCTTTTAATCATGCCGGGCGGGAAAACACAGGCTACCTGGCAACACAAGCCCCACATTCTGTGTGCTTTGGACCCAAATGGAAGAATAATGTTGATAGAACAGTATTACTGCTGGAAGGATTAGAAAGGATTGCGGGGCTGGAAGGGGCTCCTGGCCATGTGATTCTGAAGGTAGTAGGAGCTGCATGGATAAATGGCTTGCAGAATCTTTCTGAAAATATCGACATTATTTCTTTCATAGGCTTTATAATTTTATTTCCATTTTATAGACTGGATGGTAAGGGTGGAAAAATTTCCCTGTTTTGAGAAAGTCATTGTTGTGGTTGATACATTCTGTCAACTTGGGGAGTCTAGAGGTTTGGTTGAGTGACTCAGCAGGAAACCAGGGTGCTTACATTGTATATATCCTGAGCCTGTGGAAAAAGAGGGCATGGAGATTGTGTGAGTGCTGTAGGACCCCCTGCCACCCCTGGGTGGGGGTAGTCTGTTTACAATGTAAGGGAAGGAAAGAGGCTGCTTGCAGCCATTCCTTCCTTTTGCTGGTTGTTTTTGCTGTGCTCTGCTGCCGTGAGCATTTGCCCTCTGCCATGTGCCACTCTGCCTCAGAACCAGCCAATATGGACTGAAACTTCCACAAGCTATAAGCTAAATAAACCTTTCCTTCCTTCATTTTGGGTGTTGGGTATTTTGTCTCAGCAACAGAGAAAAGTAACGAAGACAGTCATTTTTCTGCTGTGAAGAGATTTGTTCGCTGCAGCTTAGCTCACCTTTCAACCTGTGGTTCGTTATCCAGGCCACTACAGAAGGGCCCCTGTGTATTCTAACTCTTCTCTTTGCAGCAATCCCTACAGCTTCTGGGAACATTCACTGTAAAGGACACAAAGACAGTCACAAATATTAAAAGAAATTATTGCTCATGTTGCAAAACAGGTAAAAGGCAGAAGCAGGGCACCCTGTGTCCTGCATCTGGTTTGCTAGCCCATCCATGGTCTGAAGCCAAAAGCGCTGTCTGTACTGCTGTAACTTGGGAATGTCCTTCGTGGTGAGACATTGCTTGTCAAGGAGATAACATCCTGCATTAAGAAGCGAGAGCAGCTCTTGGAAGACAGGCTGGAATGGAATGGAATGTGCCTTCCAGATGAAAATCAGTGCTTCACAGTGAGAACAGCAGCGAATTCTCCTTGGAGACAGGGTAAAATTCCTTACTGCAACAGCATTAGTTTTTCTCTTTGTTCAAACTCAAATGGTGGAACAGAGTATCTCATAGAAGGGTACTGCCCTTGTTGAAATTCCACGGAAGTAGTTCCTTTCTGTCTCCTGGGAACAAAGCATGCTCACTCCTAAACCCTAGGTTTTACTCGTGTTGGTCCTGAAATTCTTTCCTACTTGATGTTCACACGCAAATAGCATCCACCTTTTGTAATATGAGCCAGTGGTAATCACTCAGTATATCTGGATCCAACCACTAAATCCTATCATCCACACCACTCCTGGTCAGAGCTCCAGAAGGTACATACTATGATTAATCTCAATTTCCAAATAATAAGAGTTCATGAAAATCTAGCAACTTGTTCGAGGTCATTCAGTGGAAATGTAAATACAAAAACTCAAATTTGAAGCCAAGCTGTGTGGCTAGGCTTGCTTGCGGTCTTACCTTATATGTTATCTGCTTCCTAAAGAGACACCTATTGCATATATTCCATCTGTCCAGAGCCATGTGTATTCTTTTATTTATAACTTCTCATGGTCCATTCCAGCCATTGACCTAATACTCTTCTAGTATATATCTAAGATTTTCATTCAATGAGACTTCTTCCCCATTAGCTTACACATTCTTTAAAGGCAAATATCCCTCAGAAGGTGCTGCCTGATAGTGAATAATCATATTTATTCACTACACTCAATAAGTTAGTTAATATAAATGCTAGAAAATGATTAAAGATGAAACACACACCTTCTTTATCCTTCCATGACCCTTTTTGTTACGTATTCCTAAATCACGGCCATGGAAATATCCAGCACATTTCTAGGATCACACGTTAAAGTGTCAGGCTGATGAGTCCTGTGGAGTCCCACTCTATTGTGCAGGCGGGGCAAGCGAGTACATTCCTGAACAGCAGTTCAACAGTGAATCGGGCGGAGGGCTGTCAAACAAGACAGTAAAGTGATGTGCTGAGAACAAGCCAGAAGCAATGCAAAAATCAATAAGGACATGTGAGAAATAGCTGGGGTTGACCAGAGGTGCCAGGGAGGTCTGCCAGGCAGAGGCAATCTAGTTTATCCACAAAACCAACCATTACTCCAAAGACCGTGCTGCAGAGAAGTAAGTAGGATCCCATTCCCTTTATTAAGGCTCCATGGAGGCATAACAAGATAACTGCATATGTATAATTGATGCTTCTGAGGGCGCCGGACATCAGGAAGCCTGGAGGTTAATTCTGAACGTCCTGGGGAGGAGCACTGGCACACAACAATTAAGAGTAAAATTACTGTCCTGGAGGACTCACCAAGGGGCAGCGATTAAGGTGAGGGGCTGGGAGATGAGGCTGCTGTTCAACCATCACTTTCAGGTGTGGGAACTTGCACACGTTCTCCTGTTTGTCTGTGCAGGACTCACCAGCAGCCGTAGGGTTGTCCCTGGAAAGCTGTAAGGATTAATGAGATGACTCTGAGCATGTGATAAATCAGCCGCCGATGTTGGCTTTTACCACAGTGTAAACCATTATTTTCCTTACTAGAAAGCTGGAAAGTCCAAAAAATGAGGTGCAACATTTCAATAATTTTTGAGGCTTGAAAAATTTTTCTTCAAATCTAGTTGAGAAAGGAGGAAACGAAAGCATGAAGAAAGGAGGTAATTTTTTTCCAAGTAAGATCTTTACAGAGATAGAACTAAGATGAAAATTCCACCCATTCTGGGACTGCCATTTTCCCACTTACTGGTTATTCCCGAGTGTCCCAACTACAAGGGGACAAGAGGTCCAGTATTGCTGTAGCATAATTATTCTGCATTTTTTACATGTGAAATTAAAGTTGAGCTGGGTACGGTGATACACACCTGTAATCCCAGCACTCTGGGAGGCTGAGGCAGGAGGATCTCAGGTTTGAGACTAACCTGGGAAACCTAATGATTTAGCAAGACCATGTTTCCAAATCAAAAATGAAAAAGATCTGGGAATGTAGTTCAGTGTGAAGGGCCTACACATAATTGTAGAATTAATTATAAAAGAAATTATTCCAAAGGAAAATTACTGGTCTGAGAGATAGTGGAGGAGGTCCTGTTTTACTTGGAAGATGGGGGCCATCTCACCCAAGGGGTAAGACTGAGCTGTGATCTTCAGGATCGAGAGCATATGATGGTGACAAGGAGGTTGGGTAGAGAGAGGAAGGAAAAGAGCAGCCCAGGGACAGTTTGGAGACACGAGAAGTGGGAAGATGGGTCTGTTCAAGGCTTTGAAAGCTGTAGGGGGGAGTTAGGATTGAAGCGTGAGGGCGAGGGGCGGCCCTGAAAGTGTCTACTTTCCACGCTTTGGTTTATAGTCAGGAGCGGAAGCTGAGAGCGGAAGCTGAGAGCGGTCAGGAAGCAGGAGGCCAGGCAAGTGATCCTGGTGGTTTGTAGCTTAGGCAGAGGTGCAGTACTGTGCAGGAAGAGAGTAAGCACGGTGGAGGTGTATTTCCGAGGCAGCACTGATGGGTTGATGGGGTGCACACACAAAACCCATCACTATATATATATGTATATACATGCAAAGGATGTCAGCTGATTATTCCAGAAAGATACATGTTAGTTTTAAGAAGTGTAATGGACAGACTTTAAGTCCTTTTTAATATGCAGCCACTGCATTTAAAGTTTTTAGGTACACATAAAATTCCATCTCTCTGCAATCAGGAGCGTTTAAAAATTGACAACATTAAGTGAAATGCCATATTTGTCATTACTTCTTAAACAGCACTATAACATCCCTGGTTTTAAATATGTAACATTCTATCCATAAACTCCTTTCAAAGAAATCTTCTGAATCAAGCTGAGGAGGGCCCCAGGGATGTGAAATTTAGAACTTCTGACGTCCGAGCACACCGCAAAGTAGAATTACCGTGTGCCAAGTGCCTTTGTTATAAATTAATTCTCATCAGCTGAGAAAGCAGAATACAGCCAGCCAAAAAAATGTAGTGGAGCTCATCAACTCGGGGTTGTTATTATATCATGTGGAAAAACTTACCCATCTAAGAGTACATTTTCACAGCATTTATAGAAGTCTAGCAGCTGAATCCATTGTGATGTTTTGAGATTTTATCCCTCAAGCATTTAACTACATTTAACCTACAATTTTAAAACTGGGCTTGGATGGGTGGGAGGCTGAGGCAGGAGGATTGCAATTTCGAGCCAGACGTGAATAATTTAGTTAGATTTATCTCAAAATTAAAAAGAATAAATAAAAAGGGCTGGGATGTATCTCACTGAAGCTCTGGGTTCAATCCACAGTACAGCAAAAATAAAACAAGCAAGCACCCCACATAACTGTTAAGCTCATT
This sequence comes from Dinomys branickii, assembly GCA_004027595.1. Taxonomy (NCBI): domain Eukaryota; kingdom Metazoa; phylum Chordata; class Mammalia; order Rodentia; family Dinomyidae; genus Dinomys; species Dinomys branickii. The sequence goes on from PVLD010001976.1 coordinate 120,411, forward strand.
TAAACTCACAATTTAAACTTTTGACAGCCTTGTGTTTGGTACCATGATTGACAGTGTTTATTCATTGTTTTCTGTTTTGTTTTGAAACAGCATACTTTTGATATAAAACATGTTCCTTTATTAGAACCTCATATGGCTCAGTTTTACTGAGTTTGAGTGAGGATCCTTGGAGAGGAATGTACGTGAAAGATTTATGGAAGACAAAGTAATTAGATATGCAATGGACTTTCCCAGGTTTCTAGTTTTGTAATTGTTTACAATTCAATTGTTGAACCGATCACATTGTACTTAGTTTCCTGCATTGCTCTGATCTTAATGTTCGTAACTGTAGCTCTGGAGCACAGGCATCTTCGTATTTCATATTTCTCCGTGTCCTACAGCAGAGTAAGAGTGGCTATACCGATGCACGATGGGTTGTTTTCTGTGCATTTACTTCCTGTATAGTAGCATCCTTCCTCTGCACTTGGAAATTATCTTTTCTCCCTCCATGTGACCCCGCTTACCTCCGACATCAGTAGTAACAACACAGGGAGGGGAAACGTGGTTTTTTTTATCACCCTAACAGTGTAGTCTTCCATAGTATGAGCAGTCGGAAGATTTGTAAGTTTCCCTATCAAAATGATCAGTGGGCATGACATGCTGATGCAATGACACACACCCCTGGCCAACCCCCAGAGTTGTATACCTTCTGTGAAATTCTCCTCCTGGAGTGTAACGGGGGTCGGGGAGCCCTGTGGCTTGCCCTTAACCAGTTCACCAAGGCAAAGGCAAGGGTGGATATCATTCCTGTGATTATGTATCACTATATGAAGTATCCACTTCAGCTGGCTTGAGACACACTTTGCAGAACTGAGAATGAAAACTGTCATGACACGAGAGAGCTGTACGGCAAGGAAAAATGTGTGCTCTTCAGGAGCTGAGAATATCTCCTGGCTAGGAGCCAGCAAGAGGGCAGAGCATGCGTCCTGCACAGGGGGTGGGTTCTGCACAGTTTGAAGAACATTGGGAGTGAACCTTTCTCCAGTCAAGCCTACATGTGAGAACCAAGCTCTGGCTGAACCCTTGGTAGGATTTTTAAGGGAAGCAGAGCTGAGCTCCACAGACTTAGAATCCAGAAATATCTAAGTAGTAAGTATACAGTGTTTCAGCTGCTACATTTGGGAGCATTTGTGATATAACAGAAATGAATAGAATGGAAAAATAGCCAAGTTTTTACTTTCACATTTTTAACTTCTATAAACTTTAATTTTTTTTCATAGTTAAACTGAGGGGATTAAAAATAATAGCGTTTCTTCACTTTTTTGTTAGTCTTTGTCCCTATTTAATAAAGGTATACACTGTCCTGAAGATCATGCCATCTCTCATAGAAAGATATCTCTTCTATTTTGTGGAATCGCTGATAAAAAAAGATACATAATTTAATTTTGATGTGGCTCTGCCAACTTCATAGTTCTAGACAATTTCACTTTCTAAAATTTAACATTAAAAATAATGGCTAAGCATGTAACCTCAGGTCAGCTTTTTCCAGACTACATATGGGTCCACATGCTCTAGAAGGGAAGCGTTTTTGTTTATCAGTGGGTGAGGGTAGCCCTAACGTTCTCCCTAACATCCCCACACCATGACTTTGTCTCACACTTACTACAACCCACACCACACAGAGGCAGGTTCCGGGGCCCCTCCCCAGTCCCACTACCCATGCTCATGCCACCTGCTCTCTGGAAAGGGTCAGAGTTTGTTTGTGAGAAGATGATTTTCATTATGAATGTTAGCATAGACTAAAGAGTTGACCTACACTGGGTGGTGTAAAGATGAGAGTTTGAGTACTTTAATTACATATATTTAGAGATCAGAATAAATCATTTATATCTAAATTGCTCAGTAGTGATTTAGAAAGGGAAGCCACCAAAAGTTGTATGCTTAGTAAATTTCCTGGAGTTTGCAGACCTGAATTTTATTTATTTATTTATTTTTGGTTTTTTATTTATTTGCTTTTCTTTTCTTTTAAAAATTATTTTAAGAAGAAAAAAGTAAAAGCAATGATAAAGAATTTCAAAACAAGAGAATAGGAAATTAACAATGGTTATTATGTTACATACTCTTACCTTCAAAGTAGTTGCTCAGATTACAAGATATCAGCATGCAAAATAGATCAATAATATAAGCACAAACCATTCCTTTCAGTGAACTAATGGAAATTAGTAGTATAATTATTTTAGCCATATTGTGTGTGTGTGTGTGTATGCATACTTTTATCTTATGTGTGTGTTTAAATAAATTTTTATGTTTTATTTTTTTACAAAATCTAAAACAGACAAAAGCGTTGGTAAAATTGGAGGTAGTTCAATCAAGTCATTCTGGTTTTGATTTCTGTTTCATCCATTTGCCAGCGAAGCAGCTGAGGGTATAGAATTTCTATTCGGAAACCTCAGTTTACTCATGGTTGTCAGAGATTTGATGGCAGCAAGATGGAGGATTTTATTTTCTGAGTAGCTGGTGAGAAGAGGTTTTGGTTAGATTACTGTACGGTATAAGAAACTCCAAAAATGGAACCCAGGTTTCTAGCAGCAAAAGGACACTATTTTGTAGAGTAAAAATATTTGAGAGAGGGAAGTATAACTGAATAATGTATTGAATCAGACAGATCAGGAGAGATGAATCCAATTAGGCTGCTTGAAAAGGAGCAAAACTCTCCTGTCTTAATGACACCTTCACTAAAATCTATGTTGCTGAATAGTTCTTTTAGATTTCCTTGTCCATAAAAATTCAAAATTCAGGTTTTGCCAAAAAGATTTGTGAAGGAAGCAAAAGAGATACGGGAAAAACTTCCCTTCCTGATGGAGCATCTACATCCTAAGGCTGTCGTTAAGGTTAATTTGGGGCGTGTAAGTTCCTAGCTGAGTGCCTGAGACGTGGTAATAAAATAAATGGTAGCTATAATGCCCGCTGTATCAAATTGTGTTGTAGGAAAACTGTAACCCCTGTGAGATAAGCAGGATCCCTGTTTAAACATACGGCAATGCAAAAGTGCTACTAATAGATAATTACAATTGTTAAAAAATTGCAAGCAAAAGTATTCACTAATACATATATGAGAAATATTGTAACCCCCTTGGAAATTACACAGAAAGTTAAAGGACAGGATTCCTTAATAAAAGATACAGCAATCCCCAGGAAGATGCAGAAAGGGGTGAGGGTATGTCTCATATTAACAATCAGAGCACTGTGGATTGCCAGTGAATAAATGTTAATAATTTGCATCATCATAAGTAGAATTATTGGTTTCTATGTTAACTCTAGCCTACTGAATGATTCACTCTTTCTCACATCAATATTCTTTAGAGGAGAAAGTTTTAGTGATAAAATATTTCACAGCTGGTTAAAAATTGCCCCATCTGGCATCATAGTTGGAGAACATTTCAGTGCCAACCTACAGGCATGATGGAAAAAGGTTTGCTGAATTTTTTGAAAATGATGAAGTGGTAGCTTAATGAGAAGAGAATAATCACCAGGAAAGTGAAAATTTCCAGTTCCCTCCCTTAGTGCTGGCAGAAGTAAAATCGGTGCAGGGACTTTGGAGGAACACTTGGATTCTCTCTTCAGTTATTTGTCTATTTTAATAGCTCAGGGCAGGGAAGTCTTTGGAGGTAACCTTGGCGGACTCCGTCTCCCCTACTTTTCTTGCTTGTAGTTATCAGTAAACGTAGATGGTGCTTGGAGTGCAACATCCTGAGATAAGGAGGAAGTGTGTGGAATGGCTCAGATTCCCTTCCAGGCCTTCAGTGACAGGATGACTTGCAGCACTTTGTGAGAAAGCCGAATGCCACCTGATGCATAAATGCTCCGAGCAGGCTGCTTCCACTGTGTGTCTTTTCCGTGTGGAGAGGGATGTGTGCAGATAGGCCTCTGTCACCAAGCCAGCTTTCCTGACCTTTCAGAGATGAGTACCCCAGAAATTCTAGGCTTCTGCCATCATCTGATGCCTATCTATGAAGAGCTGAGTTCTGCTTCTGTTTTTGAATGTGATTTCAGTCTCACCTGACTCATTTAGATGGTACAAATTGTAGATGGGTGAAGTTTGTACGATGAATCTGCCTCTCTCTTGGTGACTGAACTCTGACATTAGTGGTCCACAGAAATGTGCAAACATCATGTCTCAGAAGAAAGCAAAACTACTGACACTTTGGTCTTAGATTCCTGGTGTCTAAAAATGTGAGGAAGTGGATAGTTGTTGCTTAAGCCACTCACTCCGTCATATTTGTTTTAGAAGCCCAAACTGAGGCATTAAAGTGGGTAATTCTGTGACTGCTGACAGAAAACAATGGTGGTCCCTTTTCTTTACCTGAGTGCTTCCCACTGATATTCTGTAATCCAGAATTCTAAGAGGACTCCATGCAGGCGAATTCCAGGACAGGCAGTAAGGCCAACTGGACATTAGGAAGTCAGCTCTGGTCCTATAAATACTGTATTTGAAACTAGAGCATATATACAAACTTGAAATCTAGAACTCTGTGTATCGACAACTCTAGATAAGAAGCTAAGTGTCTGGGTTTAATTTTGCCTTCAGGATAAAATGTATACATACTAACCCTACCATTTCTAAAGGAAAATTATAAATGTATAGAGGAGGAAGGTATGTAACTGACTTCCCATGAGCTACAGCCTGAAGGGAAGAAGTGTCTGTAAAACAGCCTTCTCTGTGGGCCCTGAGAGAGCCCACAAACTCTGAGAGAAGGCAAAGCAGCTTCGTCTTCACTCAAGGTTTGTTTGGACAATGTATGCTCAGCACGAAATACACTTGTAACAATAGAAGGGTTATCTGGGAAAGATTATTGCAGTATTAGTAAAAATTTAAAAAATAAAATGTTTGGAAACGTAGCTCTATTTACAAAAGGAAAGATAAATAGATACGTATACATAACTGTATGCAGTTCATCAATCTATTAGTTATAAAAGATATAGGTGATGTATGTACATAGATAGACTCCTGTATTGTTCAGTGTGCTCCTGGGAAGCAGAACAAATAGCACATGTGTGTGGATAGAAAAGGGGATTGGCTTATACCAATATGGAGGCCACAAATTTCAAGACCTTTAATACGAGCCAGTAGTTCTAATGAATTCTAAAGGCAATGAGCTGGAGAAACCTTCCTCAGGAAGGCTGTTCATTCTTGTATACTCATTGGATGAGGCCCATCCATATTAAGCAGGACAACGTGCTTTACTCAAGATTTACTTCCTGAAATGCTAATCTCATCCAGAAAACACCACTTAAATTAATCCAGAAAGTTAGCTATCACATTTCCCATAGGAGGCAGTAGTGTAATATATGTATTTTAATTCTTACAATAGAATTAGTTCTACACTAGTACTGGTACAAATCAAAAGATGTGTTTATTCTCTCTCAATTTTTTTCAGTTGACATCATCTGCCATCATCGCTACTTCCTTCGTGCACGTTGAGCATTCGCTCCCTTGTCTGCTGCACTATGATAATTGCAAAGAATAAGTCTACAATTATGAGATCCACACATTATGTAGAGGCTTCATCAACTATTTTTAAACTTCTCAGGCATTTACTGCTCTTCTAAGTATGGCATAGCCTGATGACATGTTGGAGATTGAGGAAGTGCCTGTATAGGCTGCAAAACTGCCTGCTGCAATTTCCTGTCTTTGGAGCCTTCCTTTTCTTCCTACCTTTGAGCTGTGGTCTTGTGAGGCCTCAGCTCTTGCATCTGGATGGAGACAGAACAGCTGCTCTCAGGCACCTGGCAATCACACAGCCCTCTTCCTCTCTTGCCTCATGCTCTCCAAGGCACCAGGAAGAAAACACAATCACCCTTTTACTGAGAACGGTCATGCCAACCTAAACTCATTTCCTTTTTGAGATACATTTGCTAGCTTGGTAAGGGACCTGTCGTAATGTTTTCCATGATATCTTTGTTAACTGGAAGGAAAAATGACGGTCAAATGTGAGCATAAACACAAGCAAATACAGTTGATGGGACAACTGTGAGCAAAGAGTACCAATCAGTAAATTAATGTCTTCTGCCAATGCTTGGTGTCTGTATGGTTTGTTACGAAATATTGTTTGGGGGCTGGGAGTCTAGTGTGTGAGGCCAGCTCGTCAAAGCACAGTTTAACAGCATGGTGGGGTTCACTGATGATGCCTGTACATGTGCGGTCCTTTGGGAGCCCTGAGCAGCAGGCTTCACTGTATGGGAAGCACTGCTTAAGAGAGATCTGAAAATCAGGTAAAATGTACTGAAATAGTCAAAAACAGAGCTCATTCTTAATTGCTGTATTTCCATTATATTTCTGTATGGAATTTCAGCCCAGTACTCTCCTGGGGACCTTACAGAAGAGCATCATTTACACCAACAAACGACCTTGCTTCTGCACCCCCAAATGAATAATGAACAAGGCTGATAGATGCATATAGTCACTGGAGTGAAGACGGAAGTGATCTGAAGGTAGTGTTTGGGAGTTTGACTTCCTAAATTTCTGTATCTTTGGAATTTCTTTCCTGTAATTGAATACCACCTCCTGAAAATCAGAAAAAAATGATCTCTTTCTCAGTTTTAAAAAGAGATCATCTATAATCACATCTTGGATTGAGAAAGAGGTATACCCCTTCCATATAGAAATGCCTTAAGTGGCTTGATGTCTATCTTTAGTGTGTTTACACAGCTCTTTGAAGATGAAGTTTTACCACCAGTTATAGCTCATCAATTTATCCTCAGGCCATTGGTGTAATTTCTGTAGTTTCAGAAGCCAGTAAATTATGTGACCTTTTAACATTATAGCACTATTTGTGGAAATACGTTCACATTCTTGGACCAAGTTTCATTTTTAATTGACCAGATGGAACCTCCACCAGTTTTAAAATACAAGTGCTCTTTTGTGACTCCGAGGCACACTTGATCAGCTTCAGCATTTTATTTGTTTCTGACAGCTGGCAATACTAGTTTTCCTCAAAACTATTATAAAGCCAAACACTTTGATTCAGAGAAATGTGTCATTTCCGATAGTGTTCTGTAACATCTTGTTTACATTTTGTTCTTCAATAACGCTGAGAGTTGTTTTTTGCTTGGGTTCACAAGATTAGTACCAGGAAAGAAAATAGATTTGTCATACATATGGTTAGTAATTGATAACAATCAAAATGCAATTGAATTTTATTCTCTGGAGATCTAGAGATTAAAAGGTACTTAGCCACAGTTGCTATTCATAGACAGCAGCTTTCTTCCTAGAGTGGAAGGGGAGACATATAGTAGTTTATTTTTTGTCCGGGCATGGTGGCGCATGCCTGTAGTCTCAGCACTTGGGAGGCCGAGGCAGGTGGATTGTTGCGAGTTCGAGACCAGCCTGAGCTACACAGTGAGCTCAAGGCCAGCCTGAACTGCATAGGGAGACTCTGTCTCAAAACAACAACAACAACAACAACAAAACCCATTTTTTCTCTCCTTACCCTCGTTTAATCCCAGATATCTAGAATCCCCTCTTTATACATTATAAGTATTAAAATTTGTTTTGAAGAAGGCCAAGTAAATTGTCTCTGGGTAGAGTAACTTCTCTAGGTCCAGTTTCATTTCCCCAGAACGCTGGGCCAAAATTTCTTGTACCAAATGCATAACATTATTGTAATGACCTGAGGAGACAGTACTGTATTTCTTGGGAATAACCCCAAAATTCCAAGATGCTAGTGTAAAGGGCTAAAATCATGATTTCCATCTATAGTCAGTTTAATAGCTTCCTCACAAAGGATGTACCTAAATCCTAATCCCTGATACCTGCCAACATAAAGTTATTTGGAAATAGGGTCTTCACAGGCATAAATGAGTTAAGAATTAAAAAATGACATAGTCCTGGGCCTTGAATCCAGTGGGCCTTAAATCCAGTGATTCATACTTATAAGAAAGAACCAGATCCATTAGGGAAAAGTGCTTACAAACATGGAGGCAGACAGTGGACCAAGGAGCTCCTTGTTGCTTCTGGTGACAAGTGAGAGGAACACATACATTAAAGGAGAAAGTACCAAACAAAAAGGAGACAACCCCTGATAATTTAAGTTTCTCTGCAAAAACAGATTGTGCAGGACACTGAAAATAGGAAATCCATTCTGGAGCAATAAACTTTAAAAGAAAGTCACTAACATGAATGAAAATGATCGTTTGTTAAAGAAATGAGGTGTGTGACTGGACACATGGTGGACACCAGGATGAGAGGGAAAATTACCCAGGAGAGAGGTGTGGAGAAAATCTGATGGCCTGGATCTCCCTCATGCACATCATGGACCTGTGAGGGTTTTGAGAGTGTTCAACAGGAGCAGGACCAGCTTAGACTGAGGAGGACAGAGACACGGGTACAGAAAAGGCCATGGGAAAGTGGAGGCAGAGATTGGGGTTATACGAGGAGAGATTCTCCCTTACCCTTCAGAGGGACCATAGCCCTCCTAACCCTTAATTTCACACACCTGCCCTCAGGAAGCGTCAGAATTTTCTGTATTTCAGGCCATTGAGTTTGTGGTTATTTGTTGCACCATCTTTTGCTGATTGCCTGGTCTTGTTTTGCCAGTGTACATGAATGCATTGCTCTGACCTGACCTAAGGCTCTAAGGACTGGGTACTCTTAGTCTCGCCTTAGATATTCCCATAAAACAGTAAAATCCATACTCTACCTCCTGTTGACTGTTTCTGTGAGCAACTTGGAAAAAATATGACAAATTAAAAATAAAGCCTTTTAAATGCTGAAATCTCACCCTAACAATTAGCAGTCATATCAATTTTTCAAAAGCTTCAAATTTTACAAAAGGTTATGATTCACATTCTATTGAATTCTTCCTGTCAGACTTTCTTTGCAAGGGAGATCAACATAAAATATTGTACCCTAATTTGCAAATTCTCAAATAGATGACAACATACTACTCGTGTCCAGTTTTGTAAACCTCTTAAACTTTGGTAGTTGTTATGGTTTGTTTCTTCATGTCCCTCAAGAACCTCATGCAGCCATGAGGTGGGCTTCCAGATTTTTGATTGGTCTATAGCCCAATGCTGGGATTGTGACTGTGAGTGTTACACCTACCCTGGGGTGGGTAGTTTGCCTACAGTATGAGGGAGGAAAAGAGGCTCCTTGCCACCGCCATTTCCCCCTTTGCTCTTGCTGCTTTTGCCGTGCTCCACCACCATGAACTGTTGCCCTCTGCTGCGCGCAACCCTGCCTTGGAGCCAGGGAATTATGGATTGGAAACTTCACAGACTGTGAGCTAAATAAACCTTTCTTTCCTTACATTTGGGCATCTGATATTCTGTCTCAGCACCGAGATAAAAGTAACCTAGACAGTAGAGCCAGAAGTAGTGTCAGGAGAGTTGAGAACATTGGAGTAAGGTAGTGACTCTTGAGGGTATACTGAATGGATGTTGGTACATTTATTCTCTCTATAATTAATGTGCATACACTACACATGAATAAACACTCCTGAACTGCTCAAATTAATGTTAGGGTAAAACAGTGTAGTTAATACCAGTTCATCTTCTGGAATCCATCATGTGCCTTATGCACATAATTTTATCGCCATGATTTCCATTCATATTGAACTTTGCAATTTTCCAAAGTTTATTAACAAATTATGTATCTTGGCATCTATGAATTTAATTTTTACAATAACTATTGTAGGAAAGGTAAATTAATATTATCCCACTATGGAATTAAGGAAACTGAGGCTCAGATAATTAAAATTGATATTCAAGTTCATGGAGCAGAACACATATCAGAACACTGACCAGGGCTCAGGCTCCCTGATTCTAGCTCTGTGTTTGTTTTCTCTGTGTTGACTGTGGAAAAGTTGGACCAATTCTATCAGGTTAATAGATGCATACACTTGTATCTATATGTATATTGTGGTCTAGAATTTTATACATAAAGATAATGTGAAAAATCTCTTTGTTTAGTGACTTACTTGTCTTGATATGTGCTTTGACAATTTTGGCTTGATAATCAAATGAAGGAGAGCACGAATACTTACATGTATTGTGGTGAAAATGTTATACTACCATTAATGTATGTAGTTGAAGGAGAAAATGCCAGAGTTGTGGTTGGACACAAGATAATTTTTTAGGATAATGGGAGAGGGTTAAAGAGACTGTATTTTTGTTTATTTAGGACCTGTGGGCAGAATTAAATGGACCCCAAATAGACAGTCATTATTGTTGGAAGACCAAGGAAACTTCTAGAAAATGCTTTTAAAATATTGATACACTGAGTTCTCCCAAATCTTTAAAAAAGGAAAATGATTCATGATTCAGTATAGCAAAAGGCCAACGTGTTTTTATGGTAGTAATTTGGCAAGTTTACAAAGGTAACCATTAAGGATTTTTTTCTCCTTTGAGGAGAATGAATATGGACACATTTTGAAGGAACATTTAAAAAAAACTTCTTTAAAATAATTACCTAGTTTTTTTTTTTTTTAAAGAACCATAAAGGAACTCATGTTCTAGCTGAATTAATACCTGGGAAAATAATCTCCATCTAATAGAAATTTGTTTCAAATGCAGCTTACCAGAAAATGGTAAAATATATAATTAATTAAGCAGAAAAGGGTTTTATGCATTTTCTTTTTACGGCTGATGATGATACAGTAACATATTTTCAGAATAACATCTATTCAGGATATTTGCAACACGTGAGATTTGAAACTATTTGACTTTGAAAAGTGTATTCTCATGAGCCTGAAGGAAGCAGTTAATCATGTAATGTGATATATCTTTATATACATTTTAAAAAGAAAAAAACAAAATAAAAGCACCAACAGCACTTGGATGTTTAAATGGAAAAATAAACTGGAGTCAATGCAAATGTTAACAGCTTTGTATTTACTTTCACATACACAGGATACTGCAAGAGTTTTCTGAGGTGATTTTCATTAAAGAAAACATCTCAAGTGTGAGGTGGAAATGGACTGATGATCTTAGAAGGGTGAAGATGGTGAGTATTTGGCCTGAAAGTGTCACTGGTAATCCAGAAACAGCTGGAGATACCAAAGATGTAGAACAATCAACTTCTTTCCCTAGTCTTAGTCTATGGTTGCTTTTTTTGCAATGAGGAATCATTTGACAGTTTCCAGTTGAATTTGTTTGTAAAATAAACAGGTCCAGTTTCAAGTATTACTAGCTTATCTAGTTAAGCCTTGATGGGAGGCAAAAGGGGTCATCTATCCTCATGTGCTCTGTTGGTTTCAAAGATCACGTTTGGTCATCCTAACTATTGGATTTAATAGCATCCAACATGTGGTTCAGCAAAATAACACGTTTTGGAGGCCTCCCTATGTCTCTTACTTTCATGCCCAGGTTTGGTTATTTTTACATATACTCAACTTTAGGTGTCTGCGGGGGAGAGGCATCGGGTTAAGTATTTCTGGTTTGAAGCTATATACTTGGAGAACCAATGAGAGAGGAAATAGGTGCTGGTCATGGGGAGGAAAAGGGAAAGCGGGCCCAGGTGGGCGGACTGGAGTCTTGACTGTAAGGGCACATGGTCTTCCCAAGGCTCTAATGCTAGGCTTTTCAGAGTCATGCACTCAAATATCAAGAGAGAATCCTTAATTCTCGGCTAGTTCAACTTATCTTTGCATAAGTGTTCCAAGCATTTCATATCACAGTCATTAGTGATCACTGCTTAATAGCACCTCCTAATTTCATTATACCAGCAGGAAGGAACTGAATGGAATATAATGTAGCTAACCCAGAAGACTCCAAAACATATTTAGCAGTACTTATCTATATATTGTTTTGGTTTTTTTTCCACTGTTAGAAAAGCAGGAACTCATCTGTGGTATTATTGTCCTGCTACTTTTTACTTCTAATATTTTCATTTCCATTAATTCCTTAGTTCATTTATCTATTGTTTGAGATCTGATCCCTTATTTCTGTGCATAGATCCTCAAACTGCAATCCAGAGCATTGTTTTTGTAGTTCCCTTTTTTCAAGTTTGAGTGTACACTGTACAGAGCAGCTTTGCACTGTAGCTGAAGGTGAAAAATTGATAGAAAAGTATTTGGTAGAACCAACAATAACTACTCAGTACAGATTAACATTCTAAGGTGTCGGGTTGGCTGACTAGATGCTAAGGCTCTTAAGGGGAGGGGATATCAGAAGGAGCTAGTAGTGCTCCCCTAAAAACTGGTCATTCTCTTGTTCCTCGTCGTGAGAGAGCTGACAGGGGACAGTTAGAAGATCTGTAAGTGCTTCTCATGTTCCTCATTGACCTCAACATGTTACTGATGCAACTGAAGGGGTGACACATGGAACTACATAAACTCCTCTCGAGGTAGTTACTTCTCCGCACAATAGCACGGACACTGTTGCCCCTGGCCATGCCAGTATCAGCCCTGTCATACACTCCTAGTACCCAACATATCCAGGTTATCGCCTCACGTGGGTGTTTGCTCTCACGCAGCCTGGGATCTACTTTCATCCCTCTGAGTCCTGCAACCTTCTTCAACCTCCAGTGCCCTCATCATTCTTTGCAACACAAAGTTATAAGAAAAATTTCCTTTATGCTCAATCTCTCATAGTATTGCCTTCATGTCCTTTCTCTACCTAAAAGCTGGCTCTTCCTCAAGGACACTTAAGAAGTCCGCTCTCTTACACCGCTCATAGTACTGGAGTCAGGATCATTGTCTTTTTTGATACTTCATCTTTCAGAAATCCATTTTTTCCTCCTGTCCTCCTCTGAAGCAATTGCATCTTTTGAAGTTTGTATGAATACCCCAGCTTATCGTAGTCCTTTACGTCATCCCCAGACTGTCTTTCTCTTTTGCTTGAATATTTCATCACATGATCTGCTCCATCTCTGCTTGTCATGATTCTTGATGATTTTTACGCATGCAGATATTCCTGTTAATATCTTGACTTCTTACTGCCTTGTTTTAATTTTGCCTAGAATCTGGTCCTCCATTTCATATCAGTTGCCTGCTCTGAACATGTAAGCCTAGATTTTTGTCATTGTTGGTATTAGCTCTTCTTCCATAGTCTCAGTTTTATACATTACCTCTTTCTCCCAGCTTTCCTAACTTCTAACATTTTTTATGCCCCTCCCCACATACTTAGTTCTCTGGTCGTTCCCTCTCTCCGCCTTGTACATCTTCTCAGGTTCCCCATAATCTCATGTGTCTTTCTGTAGATCCTGTAGTTCATTTTAATGCTCACTTTTGCTTTGCATTCTTCCTTGTTTCCCCCTTCACTGCGTGTTATATGATAGGCAAACCCCATCTACAGTCACATCCAGCTCTCATCTTGGTTTCCATAAGCACAAGTCCAGAGAAAACCCTACTGTACACTGATATTTCTTGATTTTTTTCTTAAATGAATAAATACATGTTCAGGTTGGATTGTAGCTCTGCCCGGTGACCCCCTTTGATGTCCTTCACCGAGTTTCTTTTATTCTCCCTTATGACATTACTGCCTTCCCAGCTTCTCCATTCTCCGATCCCCATCTCCTCAGCCCCCTTCTGTTTGAACAAAACAACTTGTTTTCTATTTCACTGGCAATTTAGGCAGCACTAGAAGAGAACATTCACGTATTTGCACCATCGAATTTCTCATCTACAAGCTTCAGTCTAGTGAGTACCTGCAGAACCAGTTTTCACTCTTCAGTGGTTCTTTTCCCTCCTCCCCACAATACCTCTCACCTTACAGTCTAATTGCCTGATTCTGGGACCCTTGCCCCTATTTCTGAGCAATCCTTTCTTTTCTCCAGTCCTTTGCTACACCCAGTCAATGACGCATCTTTCATCTATTTCATTTTGTTTGTCATTTGTTTCCGTTTCTCCTGTCGCTGGTTTGTCAGTCCTGCATTACTGTCTCACTCAAAAATCTGAATAGATGCTCGTCACGTTTCCTACCCTTCTCTAGCCGAGGTTAGAGGATTGGTTAAATTAATGCCTGATGAATATGCATACAGACTTCAGAAATGGAATCTTTTTCCAGATGTAGCATCTCAAAGAATGAACTTTTCTATATATACTTTAATTTTTTCAGGAGAATATTTACTGCTGTATTGAAAAAAACCTCAAAAGCATTTTACTTTGGCCATAAAATCTACCATGATACTTTCTATTCATCATCCCAGCCTTGCTGAATTACAGACCCCGGTGTGTCCTGGGGGCTTTGCACATTTTTTTCTATATAACTATGCAAACTTCCTATATCCTCTTTTAAAATAACGAAGTCTAGAAATTATAAATAATTTTATAAGAAATAGCCATATACCTACTACCCAGAGTATGTGACAGTTAATGATTTATCATGTTTGACTACAGACACTTTATTAAAATTACAGAGTATAAAACTTCTTAATTGACACTATTTTTATGCTTCTATGTCATTATTCACCACAGATCACATCTTCATTCACACGTGTGTGTGTGTGTGTGTGTGTGTGTGTGTGCACATGTGTGTGTATTTACACGGATGCATGTTTCTATGCATATATATGTTCAGGTTTCTGCCCTCTGTAAGAGCTGACACTGTTGTTTTGTTAACTTGACCACTATCTTTAGTCATCTATATTTACAGATTGTGTAGCAGACTAGGTCCCCACCCATGCTCACCACCTCCCACATCCACAGATTTTTTCTGGCCACTTGTCTTACTCCAGGTACATGGGAGTAAGAGAAAGAACAATAAAATGGTTGACTAAGAACCACACAATGCTTCAAATTCAGTAGGTGCTCATTATGGAAGTGATGTGCTCTACCGCTAATTCTTCATCCCTTTATTACACACGGCACCAGTAAAATGTAATAAAGGGCTTTTAGCTACTTGAAGTGTTCCCATAACCTATCGGGGTATCATTTGTCTTGGTGGCAGCTGGGAAAGGAGCAAAGAACAATTTGTCTTTTTTTGACTCATATTTCCACTTAAATGTAGAGAGATAAAAAGCGAGAGACAGCTTGTACTAATTAGGAGGAGAAAATTTAAGAGAATATTGCTCTTGGCAGCGTTCAAAATACCAAGGTCAAACCCAAACCTTCTGTATTTCTACGCTTCTCACTGGAATGGTGCATTGAGTGAGAGCACTTTGTGCTTCTTTTTTTCCTACAACAACCTTAGTAGTACAGAGTCAAGAGTTTGTACGTCACTTTCTTAAATGGTCACTGGGAAGGCATAAAATCCATTTATTTACTAAGCATAGTTCTTAAACATTAATCTGAGCCTGAAAGACTAGAATTTCTGATGTTTTTGGTCCCTTGGGGCATAATTCAATTGCTCTGTTACTTAAGACAATAGTTTCTGCGGAGGTTCAAGGTCTCCTTCACCTCCTACTCCCACCCTTTCTAATCATATGGTTTAGCAATGTCATGAGTTTTTGACTGACTTGTGGCTTTTTGTATGGAAGAGCCAATGGCCAATTATCTAGCGCCTTGTCTCCACAGAAAACCACACTGCCTGGAAAAATCAATCTGTCCATTCTCTTGGTCACTTACTGGCAGATGAAGAAAGAAAATAGATGGGTAGAAACACTCAATATTTCTTAGTTTTCAAATCTTAAAACCTAGTTATTCCCAGAAAATACTATACAATGTTTAAGAAAACAATTCATTCATTTTTGAAATGTACTGTCAGATTAGTAATATAAAATTGCCAAAATAATCTTAATTAAAGCTAAATTCTATTGGCCAAAATAAAATGTAAAAATATATTTTGAAATGTACTTCTCATGATTTCTGCTGTACATATTCATCAAATTTCTGTTTTATGCATTTGATGATCCATAGTGGATCTCTTCTAATATTCAAGTTTACTGTCTAGATAATTAAACCTGAAGTAGAATTAAATGCAAGTTTTTTATTTCAAACTACTAATAAAATATTTTAGTCCTTTGCTCAGTGGAGGCTTTCATTCAATTCCTTACCCTTCAATTTGCAGTTTGAAATTGTAAAATAACTGCAATAGGCTTCATGTGATTATACATCCTATGAAAAAATTTCTTTTATCATTAATATAGTTAAGCAGGTACCTCAGTGAAATGATACAGGCATATGATAGTCCCTACAAAAGAGGAAAATAATAATATATACTGTACTTTTTTTCTTTAAATATACACTTATTTGGAGTTTAAACTCTGTGATGATAGTAATTATTTCTAGATGGTTCATCATTCTATCCTGTTGCCCAGCAGAGTTTAATGCAAGTGCCTAGAAAACATTATGGTGGTGGTGCAGAACTAAACTAAACTTGTCTAAATTATTCAAATTCTATACTTCATAAATATATGCCCTTTAGTATTAAATATAAACTATCTTTCATACGTTAACACAGAGCATTTACTTTAGAAATATCAAACAGGACTTACAACTGTGCTTTGGATACTTTCATAATTCCTCTGTATAAATCCTACATGTTAGAGACAGAATTTTGTTATGAATTGTTCATTGGAGAACTTCCTGCTAAATTAATATACTTACTTTCTCTCTCAAATTTGAAAACTAAGGTAAAATCCACTTCAGTGGACCACAAAAAACAAAATCCCTCATAAATGAAAGCTACTGCTTCCCTTCACCTGTGTGCTGTACTTGGATTCTTCTATTTGAGGGACATTAGAATTTTCCCATTTTTTAAGGCTGTTATTCAGGTACTTGAATCTCTGTATCTGGTGAGTTGTCTAACAGACTGTCATTTGGCTTTTCTTTAGGGAAGCAACTTTGAGAATGCCGCGGACTCTAGCTTTTCATGCTATATTTAGAAGATAATTTACTGCACCTTCTTGGATCGATTTTGCCATCTCAGTTACTTTGTGAGAGATAATTGACATTCTTTGTGCTATGACAACTACATGTGATGGATTAGTTCTAGTGGTGACACTGGTTAGCTTCATATCAGTCACACAATTTCACGAGCAGCCAGATTCAAATCCTATGAAGACACAAGACATTTCCAGGAACACAGCCAGGCTAAACTCTAGCAAAAGAGCAAACACATTCTGTCTTTGAAGCAATCTTTACTTTTACAAAGTCAAGAAGATGAAAACCCAGACTATTACTACAACAGTTTCCTATGGTCAGCATATATTGTAATTGAAAAATTTCAGGGTATATTTCCAGCTGGACAGTATAATACTTTTATATCAAAGCATTAAAACCTTAATGTAGGTAAAATCACCTTTTGTAGTTTAATTAAGAGTGTGATTTAGCCTCTGAGAAATTGGAAGTTATTTCGAAAAGCTGTTTTAAGTAATGTGATATATTTAGTTTATGTTTGAAGTACTGCCCAATAGGGATGTCTACTGCAGTTTCCTGCTGTAATCCTGAAGACTGTAGAAATAGCATCTATTCAAACATTGCATTGAAGAAGGCAGACCATAGAATTAATAGCTTTTGAGAGATGTTAAAACTTTTTACTCTGTTTGTGGTCATGTACTTACTTGTTTATTTCCTTATATGTGTTTCCCAAAGCTTAACAGACATTTTAACTATTATCTGAAGATCATTTGCTATAACTTTGAAAATGAATGATCCTCATTTCCTTTCCCATAAGTAGTTTAATCTTACAAGTTGTCGGCACTGACCTGGCACTACTGTATTGAACGGAGAGACGACAAGGGCTGAATAACAGAATTTGCGTGTTAGTGTTGTGAAAGAAGTCAGCTTGCACTAATGTTAACACCAAATCAAAATTTCCAATTGTAAAGCCTTATTTCCCACAAAGTATCTTAATGAAACAGATGAATATGCTGCTTTGTCATTTAGAGCAAATCAATGCAACTTAACTCCTTGATCAATTTCTTACTGTTTGGATATTTTTTGACAGTTCCTCAAAGTGTATTTTTTATTTTTATTAGCTGAGGTTTTTGGTACATTGTAAATGCACACAATGATCAATCTCACCATAGGGACTTTGTACGTGTACGTGACTCACCTCAGTTCCTCTGTTTTCCCCACTGCCACAGGCTCCACTCAGATCCTCACTTCCAGGTTAAGCAGGTGATTCAACCCCATCAAACTTCAGAATTGTTTCTCTCTGGTTTGTATCTTTTTCCTGCAAAATTATATGCTTTTAGGCTATGTGACCTCTGGTCGCCAATAATATCACTCTTCTTTGAATATTACTTTTAAATACTTTTTATAGTATTTCTAACTTAACCTCCCTGTTCCTTTGCAAAGTCAAACATCCTCCTTTCTCCTTCTTTCCCTGTTTTCTCCCTTCCCTCCTTCCCTTTCTTCTCCCCTCATTCAGTCCCTCTCTTCTTTCCAATATGTATGTTTATTTTCCCCATTATCTTGCCATTTTCCATATCTTTCTTTCTACTAGCTCTTATTTATTCTGTTAATACCAAGATATTTTCCTCAACACTGGAGTCTCGTATGCAGCATTCTCAGTCAAAAGAGTAGTACATCCTTCTCCTGTTCCGGCAAACCAAGAGTAATGCCATGACACATCTCCAGTTACAGGCTGTGGTAGTGCCTGGTGGTTAAATGATGCTAAGCACTGGTAAGACTCATTTTCTTGAAAATCTCTCCCCTGGGAAATGTCTGCTTTGCTTAAGTTTATAGGCTTGTCATTGTGGTGAGTCTGCCCATTTTCAGCAGCGTGCCTAGTTTAGTCATCTCAGTGTTTATTAACGGAGGAGCTATTGCTATACTGGTCTGTATACACAAGGGTTTTATGGAGATTCTTTTAAAAATAGACAGCAATTAAGTAAAAGTTTACTGAATGCTAAAAAGTAGATATTGTATCTAAATAAGGAAAAGTGTGTTCCAAAAGGAACCTGAATAAATACCCTAGAATATAAAGGTCTTCTGAGATAAGTGGTCGCTCTTGAGGGTCTGTTCTCCTTACACAGTATTAAGAGGGAGAGAGAAGATTTACCTACATCAGAGAATTGATATAAAAAGAGACGGCACCATAAAATAGACAGATAAATACAGTCCCACACCTTTACACAAGTGTGTGCATCAGAACAGTGCAGAGGATGAAGGTGACTTATCCTTTGCTAAGAACAATAATTTTGACTTCAGTCAGGACATTAATAAGAATAGACATGTGTCTCAATGTTAGAAACACCCACAATTAGTTCCTGTGACCTAGTAGTGAGCGCTAGGATGGATATTTAGAGAAGTTTGACTACTTTGCACAGCCCCAGATTTCTTAGCAGGACAGTTAGGTAAAACTCTATACTCTAAACAGAAGCCGAACACGAAGCGAGATTGTCAACCTTCACTGACCTGAGAGCAGTGAGACATCAGGTTTCTCCCCTCTCTGCCTTGCCCACCCTGCAAATTCCTTATCTGGAAGATCAGGTTGAGCTCTGTGTGCTAAAGACAAACTGAATCCGTTGTGCAATCAGAAAATTTGAAGAAGATAAAGTGTTGAGATTCTAAGACTTTAAGGACTTTAGACATAATTTTTAAAAAATTCCCGAGTTAGTAGAGTGAGGGTCACTCACCATCATCTGCGCTCAGCCTGGGATGAAGGCTTGGGTTGGACATGAGAGAAAGCACGTAAATAGATAACGAAAACATCATAGACACTGGTTATCTGAAGAGTGCGTATGTTTTCTAGACTTACCCATATCATCAGTCTGCGTTTCGGATTGCTGTATAATACGATCTCATTCATGTTTATTTTACAAATTAAAATGAAAAATGTATAGGGGCTCATTACATTTCTGGTGCAGAATTTTTTCTTCATGAATTTTTGAGAACAGCTAATATAAGAAACCATTCTAAACTTCCAAATGATAAGCATAATTAAAATTATTTTATTTTATTTAAGTTTCTAATGCTTCCAACACCAGGGAAGAGGGCGTGTGCATCACCATAGTTTAAATACTAAAATATATAGAAAATACTGAAACATTATTTGAGAAACCAGAAATATATACTCCTTTACATAGACATTATGTTTATAGTAATATTTCTATTTCTCTTTCTGTCTTTATATAACTTTACGATGACCTAATTGTGTGCATATAAGCGAGGGCAGGCAAGTTGCATTTTTTCTGGATTCCCTTTGCTTGTTCAGGGTTCTTACAGGAGTTGGACCTTCCTAGTCCAACAAACCTATCTGTGACCCAAAGCACCCAGACGGCTTTGATGATTTTTACTCCTTGCTCTTTTTGTTTGAGGCAGTTTATCTTTACTGTGTAAATAAGCATCATTTAAAAGTGACAGCTGCAATGGTTGCCTTTGCTCAGCTCCTTGAAGGTTGACTCAGCATGACAGTCCTTTGCTGCCTTTTAGTTCTTCGGACCTACCTATATTCTAAGCAGAGCATTCAATTACTCTTACCCTTCCTGTTTTCTAACCTTTGCCCGTTGTGAGCCCTTCAAAATGAATAAAATATCCAGTGTTCCAAAGAGGAAATAATGAGTCCAAAACGTATCCATCAAGGATAATGTAGTTGCCCCACCAACTATAGGGTGTAAAAAAATAACTCCCTGCTGTGCACTCCCATTTGAGAGAAGAGCTGCTGACACCTTTTAGTCTTTTCTCCGTGGGAGCTTATTTCCTTTTTCTCCATCCGTAGCGTTTCTAAGATCTGTATCATCACAAAAGGGAAAAGAGGAGAAAAAAAATCAAGTGTGAAATGCAATCACATCTTGAAATTCGTACTACCAAGAGGCTAACGAGGGAAAGGGCCTGCGCCCTCATCAAGGTTCAGTTTCAAAGGGTATACGGCTCACACTTTTGCTGCAACCAGGAGGGTCCTACCCATGAATTTCAGGCATCGGAATTGCAGGGATTTCTGTGATATCAATAATAGATGATGGAAAGGAAGCTTGTAAAATATAATTGGCAGCTTGGGCTCAGTCGGAACACAGTAGTGTACACCCTTAGGTAACCTTGAAATTTATGAGTCTTTATCTACCTGTGTTGGGGAGTGAGAGGACATAGGTCAGGATTAAGTACCCTGAACACAACAAGTGAACTATCCTTCCTTGAAATCTCACTCTTCTGCCAGCATTGTGCATCTCAGTGAATCAAGACCCAGGAGAAACCTGGAAACCAAGTCTAACCTCTCCCTACCCTACATCCTCTCACACTTAAACTCTAAATTCTACCATCACTGACATCCATTTGTTTCTCTTCATCCCAGTCTCTTACTCATGCCGCCAACATATCTTACCTTGAATTTCTAAAACTTCCCTACAAATGACCTTTCTAGCTCAAGTTTTGGACCCTCCTAGTGCAGCCAGAATTATGTTCTTGAAGGGGAGAAATCTTCATAATCCTTAATTTCATGACTTGCCCCAAAGGCACAAACTTGATAACGTTGTATTGCACTGCACAGTCGTGCCTGCTTTGTACTTCTATCCTCATGTGTATCTCTCACCAACACTGCTTGCGTTGTACTCATTGAACTCCCTTCAGGGTTTCTACCACTTCCGCTATTTGTGGACTTGTGTCTCCTTTTCCTGTGACATACTCTTGGCTGACTGGACCCCTCTCACTTATCTCTTAGGTCACACTCTCCTCTCATCCTTGGGCTTGGTGAGGTTTCTCTGCTACTACCTCCTCAATTCCTCCCCATACCCTCAGTTTGCAGTGCTGCATCACTCTTGGATCACTCTATCTCACTCTTAGCTCACGTTTTGCATCACTCTCTGTCTCTGCAGCATAAGCACAGATGCTCCATGGCGGACCTGGAAGGGCAGGGCTGGCGCCCCAGCTTTTGTTGACTGTTGACTGTCTTATGCCCAGGAAGCTATGATATTCCTTAAACAAGATACATTAACTTTCCTACAGTACCTCAGATCCAGGGCTGTAAATGGTGAGCCAAGAAATGAGTTGACTTTCTTAGTATTCCTGGACATCGAGGGAGTGATGAACAAGATGCAGTGTCATGTGACAGTGTCTCTGTATCTGCACAGAGAAGGACTCGAAGTGACTGTTTGTCCCCAGAGAAGGCTGGATTACTTTAGGTGACATTGTTTCTTCCCAGCTGTGCTCTCACAGCTTCCAGTAGGAAGAGTGATGGATGTGGAACAGGAAACTTAATTCCAGCCCAATGCAAGCGAGAGAACTCTGTAGAATTAGGGCACACAGGCAATTCAAAATGCTGACCAAAGTTCTGGAAGTGTAAAAGAATGCAGGGCAAGCAGAATTGAAAATACAGAACTGTCTCCAGTTTGTCTCCTATACTCAGGTTAAAAAAATCCTCTCATCCCTCCCTGCCTTCCACAAGTGCATGGTTATTGAAAGCCTGTAACATGCTACATGCCGTTCCATGTGCTGTGGATATAATGGTGATTAATAGAATAAAATCACTAAAATTGTGGAGCTTGTGTTTTAGTGCTAAGCCAAAGATAGTGTGACAAGTGCTACAAAGTAGAAAAGAAGCTGGGCAAAGCATAGAGCATGAGGAGATCACAACATGGTGAGGGTGGCAAGGACAGGCTGTGTTAGACTTGATTGTCAAGGAAGAACTACACCTGAGCCACAAAAATGAGACTTTATTCCTGACTATTGCAATGAGGTCAAGAGTGCCAAAGTGATAGAAAGATCAAATGCAAGTTTATTGACCTTAAGGCAGGAGAATGTATAAATACTGGGAAATGTCTGGGAGGATGGAGTTTAGAGGTGGCCAAGTTAGGTCTTTGGTTCTTGTTCATTATCTCTCATCAAAATTAGGCTTCTCCCTTCCTGTAGATACTGGGGTGGCTTGAAGGACGCATTCCTAGATGGCAAAATTGGAAAGAGGTTGTGAGTTTCCTGTCTCCACTGGGGCAGAGAACAAATGGATAGTTGTGTGTTTTTTTAAGAATATGCTCTGAGGAAAGAGAGGTCACAGTCCTATAATAAAGGAGAAGCTGATTTAAAATGTGGTCAGGCTAAGGGGTAGGTCATGGCTATCTCGAGCAGAGGTGATATGTGTGTACACAGTGATTTAAAGAAGTCAGAGAGTTGTGAAAAGACTCAGAGCAAGAGCACCAGCCGCTGAAGCAAGACCAGATGCAGAGATTGCAGCGGAACAGCAGCGATGAAGTTGGAGAAGCAATCAAAACCTTCCCGGAGTCAAGAGGAGCGAATGGGGGGAGATGAGTTAGAGGTGAGGCTAGAGGGCTGGGCGGAGATCAGACCAAAGCAGATTCCCCAGCGAAGGTGTTTGGAGTTTATTCTGAGGATTGTAAGAGTCCATCAGAGTGCTAAAGGGCCGAGAATTTCATATCCTGTATGAAAGGACCTCTTAGGCTGGAGTGTAGAGAAACAAACGTAGGGGTGAGGGACAAGCCAGGGGGCGGTTACAGTAATCAGACACGGATCTTGGATGAGGGTCGTACTGGTGGAGGTGCGAACATGAAAATAAAGATAGAGTATTTCTTCATATATGTCCTTCTCTGGCAAGGCTGTGCTTACGGGCTCAGCCCGATATATTTTAAAAATTACTTGGATTAATAAATACCTTTTCGATAGTAAGACTTTCTGAGGATTTATTCAGGGTTCCATTCTAAAATAAGCTAGCACTTCATGGTAATGGGAAAATAAAGGTGTTGAATTTGTTTTAAAGAATGCATTTGAAATTTCAAAAAAATGTGTGTGAAATAGTAACAATTGGAAAATACAGACTTTTTCTGCTGAGCTTTCTTAACCTTATTTTGCTGTATAGTATTTAAAAATTATGCATCACCCTGGGTGGATACTTCTTTAGCCTTAACGCTGCCCTGACCAGGCTGTAGCTTGGCCCTTTTCACCCTGAGAAACAAATGGCTGTTCATCCTGTTCACTTGCTTTATGAATGTTAAAGTTCCCATGTAGCCTTACAGAAAGCAAAAGTACGTATGCTTAAATGAATGGTCTCACTCTGCATTAACGGGTGGCGCTTTTCAGTTCTTTATTAATTTTAATCAGTGGTGGATGAAACTCAGGGGATTCTAAGAGCCTAGACCCAGATGAGCTGCACGGAGAGCACATCTCCAGCTGGTATTCTTTTTGATGTGTAGACCCTTATTTCATTTTTGTGTTTTTTTTCCCTACACAGAATATAAGAAGTTATAAGATATAAGGTCAGACAGATATAGATCTTGGGTGTTTACTGTGTGTCTGGCCTGGTTCTAAGTGCTATAATGTTAAGTAAAGTAGTTTTTAAATAAGCAAAATAAGGGTCATGGATAAAAATAAAGTCAGGTGGAGAGAGCAAGGCATGCTGTTCACTGAGGTGTGAGGCAAACACATGTCAGTAGGAGGATGGTGGAGGTGCTCACAGAGGGACGTTTAAGCAAACAGGGAGAGGGGAAAATACCAGACTGAAGCACGCTGGGGTGTTTGGGGAAGAGCAGGGAGACCAGTGTATCCGGGGCAAGGTAGGGGAGACAGGGCGGGAGTAAATGTCAGTAAAGCAGGGAGCTGATTATTAGAGCCTTTCAGCCACTGTGGCAATTTGGTGCTGAATTTCATGTGAGCTACTGGAGGCTTTTAACCAGGGAAGTGACAGAAGCTGACTCACATTTGAAAGGAGAACTGTCACTGCCATGTCCCAAACACACTGGGGGCAGCTGGGCTGGGGTTTTGCTGGTGAGAGCAGCAGCACGGAGAGACAGAGAGGCTACTGGAAGGACACAAGTGGGGTGATAATCACAGGTGATATGGGCTGTGGGGTTAGCTTTGGAGGCCATGAGATTAGACCAGAAATACTTTGAAAGTACTATCTGTGGTGACACTTGCCAAAAAAGTGTATATGGGATGTTAAAAAAGTGAGTCAAAGATGACTTTAAGTTTTCTTGCCTGTAGAGTTGGAAGGATGTTGTTAGCATCTACTGAGACAGTGAAAGGTGCCAGAGAGATAGGTTTAAGGATGACAATTAGGAGTTTGTTTCAGGAAATTTAAAGTCAAATATTACCACTAAAGTTGCATATACAGTTAGACAATGTGACTGTGGCATTCAGTAGTGAGACCCGGGGATATCTGTATGGGATTCATCCCATACCCTGGCATTGATATGAATGAGTAAAATTTATGCCAGCGGTGCTACATCCTCAATTAAAGTTGGAAAAATGAGAAGGTGCACACAGAGCAAAGACAAGCAGTGTTGTAGGAGGGAATCCAGGAGATTCAGCTATCTTGGAAATCCCCTGAAGAAAACGTGTAGAGGAATGATCAGATGTGTCCAGTGACACTGGCACTGAAAGGACTGAGCAGGACAGTTGGTTTGCTAATGTGCAGCCTGTTGGTGACTTTGAGCAATCAGCATCTGAGGAACAGAGGAACAAGGCCTGCATTTGAGGGGGGGATATGCAAGACGGCATGTTGACATGAGTGAATATATAACATTTTAAGGAGCTGTGTTACAAAGTAGAACAAAGGAAAGAGGTTTTGATCAGAAGAACTGTTTGTTTTTCTTGAGATGAGAAATATATAAGCTGATGTCTACTGATGGTCTAGAGACGGGTGCAATGGAGTTGGAGAAGATGGGGAGGGGTGCACAGCTAGAGACATGCATCTGTGCTGGGATCAGTGCTCCAGGGAAGTTGCCCTCCATTCAGAGAAGGTGTGGCCTTCTCTACACACCGCCTCACTCCTAGCATCTCTGTATCTCTCTACCTTACTCTGTTTCTATATCCAACTTTTTTGAAGAAATGATTTAAGGTGTCCTAGTGGAGATTTTAAAATACAAACAGAATTGGGCTCTAAAAACAGGAAAAAGATCTGAAAGATAGGACTCCTAAACTTAGAATAAAAATGGGTAATTCTTCTTTATGAGTCTTCATAATATTTCAGCAATCTTAGATAAACAATCTCTTCTTGTCCTGGTTCTGACACTGGTCATTTGTATAATGTTGGTCAAATTGTTTAACCCACCAGGGCTTCAGTTTCTTCAGCAGTAAAATGAGAGTGATGAACTTGTTATCTAAGTTCCCTAAGAGTATAACATCCCATATCTTTGCAGTGCGTTTAGTGACTTCATTTTTGTCTCCTATGAACTATTCACTAATTCAATAATGACTATCTTAATATAATTTTGTTTTAGGCACATAAACATTAATTCCATCTATTTTTTATGTTTTCATGCTCATTTTAAGTATTTAGGAGAAAATAATTGACATTCCATCATGGGACGTCTTCAACATAACTTTAACAGTGTTGTTTTACATGGGATTTAAAAATCTTGGCTGACTAATCTTTTCAAGTATAATGGACTATACAAAATGGTGATAGCGGTGAAATAGAACTATGAGTGTATACACAGAAACAACAACAGAACTTTGGAATATTCCCTAAAATGTTTATATCCTACTGTAATCTTTATCCCTCAAAAAATGAAGATAGCATATGTAACACTGGAATCCAAGTTCTTTTGATACACTGAATAAATGCATGAACCATTCATTATACCTGTATATTACATGTTAAAAACTGAAAGTTGAACTCGTATCATCCCTGTGACTATTTAACAGTTGCAAATGGTCCCTGTGGGAAAATCTGTCCTTACTTCCCTCCCCAGTAATCAACTTTGAATCTTATACCCCTTAAAAACTATTTCAGTTTCTATCAATTTTCTTACAAACTCATGACTTGTTCTAATACAATGTGCTAGTCGGACAGACATGATAGTTACTTATACTCAATTTTACTTTTATTTCAGTATCTTTAGAATTTGTTTATAATAATGTAAATATGATAGTAATTTAGAAGAGAATAAAGCAATCAAAGGGTTTGCTGATGCTAAGGTAAGCATGTGATAGAGTCACAGCTTGGGGTGACTAACACGTATAAAAGCACATAGATTATAAAATGCTTGAAAGCCAATGGTATAGGCTATTAGAACCCTGTCCTCTTATATTTTAGAATATGAGATATAGCAACTATCAAACATTGGCCAGGGTATGTCCTTGGTGGGCTGAAATGACAAATGTCTTCCTAATAGGTATTGCTCAACTCTGAAAGTGTATAGAACAAGAATAAAAATATTTAAGAAAATGAAAAGCACAATATTACGTGAATGACCCTGTAACACTGTATAATAAATAGGAGACTGTCTTGAATTGTCATACAGCTTTAAAATTGTTATTTAAAATGGATAATTATTTTAGATTGTGGTTTTAAGTTCAAATCCTTGCCAGAAGTCGGGCTTGCCCTCGTCATTACTCATTCTCTGTGTATTCTACAGTATAAAAGCTAAGAGCTAAACACTACATTTCCAGACTTTTTTTACAGATAGGATTCTGCATGTAAGTTAGATGCACACAAATAGAATAGATTTTTAATTTACCTGTGGTTCAGGACCTCCAGTATGTGTGTGCAGATCGTAGTAGAAACAATATGATTTTGGAGTCATAGCCATGGGGGAGGTTTCCACAGTCAGTGGGTCATGGCTGTCTAGGTCAGCATCTTTGCAATGTAATGATGACTTCCTTTCAGTGGCATCCTCATTCTCATAAGCCATCTACAGCAGAAGGAGCAGATCCCTAGTTTTCCTCTTCTGTTCCCACTTAGCAGGCTGTCTTCTGTCTGCAAGGTCTCTTCTGTATTCTACTCCAGTCATATACACCTAACTTTCCAGATATGGCCAATGTATCAGTTTATCAGGAAAGAGTTCTCTAACACCATCTACTTGTGCTCTGCATCCCTGGAGAAGTGTGGTCACTGTCCTTCCTACAAATTATTACTGATGCTTTATTTCCAACTTTCTCACTAGCTAATCCCACTGATGTTTCTGTTTCTTCACCATATATTAAAAACTTTGTGGACAGAAATGATGTCTTTGTTTTTGCTTTAACTATGAAATTCTTGCCCTAAGTTAGAATTTGCATTTAGTGGTCACTCAGTATGTGAATGCATAAAATGATGAATAAATGGAACTCTGCGGGCCAGTGAGAGGCTTCAAATGACTGGCCTTTCCACTAAAATGACTATTTCTAAACACATGTGAAAATATTCCCCAATGGGAAACCGAAGCACTCTGTAACTTAAATGAAGTAGCAATGTAACCCATTTTGTACTTAGCTTTCATGAATATCAGACACACAAAATGCCAGAAAATCCCCTCATTCTTTCTTTCCTAAGAGCCCAGTAATTTCACTGAAAGTCAAGCTTGATGGCAGGCTGTTTGGGACTGAGTAAAGCACTTTACTGCTAAATATTTTAAAACAGCACAGCTAAATTAAAATAATGAGGCAGATTTGATTTCTTTAATAGCTTCTAACCTTGTTACTGTCCTGTATTCCTTTTTCAGTTATGGCCAAAGAGAAGCCAGAATCTACACTCTACAGATTGGAAGAATTTCTTCAAAACTTAGGCTTAGATCACAAGTATTCTAGATTTGTAGCACGCCAATGAAAGTTTTTCATTCTTAGTACTTTTCCTGATTTTGGCACCCATGACATGTTTTTAATATCAACAGTATCACCACAAAGAGAGCAAAAGAAATGGAATATAAATAAAGGGAAACATTGAAATTCTCTATTAGTGACAATACCCTGTACATTGTGAACGATTGGCTATTTTATTCTGAAGTAAGCTCATTTATTTCTGCTGAACCTCTAAGTGCACAAGTAGACATAGTTGGGATGCATTTGTTTTTCTGATGAAATTAGAAGAATGTTAATTAATATGTATGAAATTATAAGCCATAAAGGAAAAGGCATGACATAGTTGAGACAGTATTATGCCACTTTTGATCTAAAATTTACCCCCAAAGTCTCATGTGTGGCCATGGGCTTTGAGGAGGTGATTAGATCATAAAGGCGCTAATTTCCTCAGTGGGCTGATCCACTGATGAGACTGCAATTTGATGGCACCATTGGAAAGGAACAGAAACAGGAGGTGGTGGCTAGTTGACGGGAGTGTGTCATGGAGGCACAAGCTTGGGCGCCGTCCCCAGTCCTTGCGCCCTTCCCCTCTGGGTCTCTGCTTCCTGGCTTCTGTCAGGTGGAGAGTAGCTTTCCTGTCACACTCTTCAGAAGAGACCTAAAAGCAGTGGAACCGGCCGGCTTGGATTAGAACCTCAGAAATTTTGAACCAAACTATATCTTTCCTTGTTTCCATTGTTTTTCTTAAATAATTTGTTACAGTTAATGGAAAGCTGATCATCACAGTCTTGCTCTTTTTCTCTTAAACTACACAGCAAAAGTGACATTGTGACTTGCAATTCATTTCATTAGGATATTGGTCTCCAGGCATCTGTAGCCAGTTTTCCCATAAGACACAGAGGGGAGCTTCAGAACGGTTTGTCTCTTGCTCTTATCCACTACTATGGGCCCATTTTCCTCTACTTTGCATACTGCTTGTCCTTCCAGTAGCCATATTAATACAAATGAACAAGTTAAAGAATGAAGGCCCCTTCTTTAGGATACTGTAAATTGGCAAAATTACTTGAGATCTGGCCCATGTTTTGCTTTCACAAGGAAAGCTGTGTGGACACCTACGTTAATTTTCTAGAACATTTGAAAAATACCCAGATCAAAGCTTAAGGATGTTGATTGGTTTACTCAGTATTATCTCCAAGGAAACACTTTCTCTTTTTTCATTAGCCTATGAATTACTGTGTAGGTGGGATGCTGTGAAAGGACGCGTTCAATTACGTTAAATACTCATTTGCTCACTTCAGCATCTGGATGAAGAATTTTCACACAGAGGAAGATACAGCTTTAGGAAAAAAAATCTTTAATTGATTCGGTGAGCTATTTTTCTCCCAAGAAGGATAAGTGAACTGAGACCGTATATTTTCTTATATTACAAAAACATAAAATGTACCACAAAGGAAAATCAAGGTAATAATGGATGGGTAGAACCACTGAAATGCTTGTGATATTTTTTCAAACACTTTAGCATAGTAATATTGATTTTCTATACATAGTTATGCAGAAGTATACAGGTGTTTACAATCTTGGTATAATTTGCAATGAATTTTAAAGGTGTTAAAAACAACAGCAACTAAATGTGAATGATTAGCATTTCAAATCCAGGGTGGATAAAATGGTATGAAGAAACAGCAAATTATACTTTTTAATAAGTGCATTGTGCTACTGAAAGAGATTATTATATTCACTGACAGCTAATTCTGTAATGATGAATTATTGTTTAAAAGCTTCCTCTATGATATTTTTGGTAAGCAGTTAACAAACAAATGTTTAGCTAATCTTTATGTGTACATTTATAAATGATTGCTTTAGTTAAAAATCCCACCAGGTTCACTTCTAAATGGTTTCCATAGTATGTGTATCTTCCATACCATTTTTTTTGAAATTTATCAAGCAAATTATTTTTTCCAAAAATAAAACTATACTATGAATAAATGATAAGGATAGAGACATAATGTTTGGTTTTATATTTGTTACCCTTTTTAAGAAGAAGTATTAATAGTCACTTAGATTTCCACTGTACCCTTTCCTGCAAATAATGAAACATTTCCATGTCCTTCAAACCATGATTAACCCGAGGGCACACCTCTACCTTATTTTGTATCTTTCGCTTTCATTAGGTCTTTTGAACCCTTTAAAGCTCAAGAGAAAGTGTTTCCTTCCTACACATTTTTGGATACCAAGATAAATTAAGTGTAAGGGAAAATTAGCTCCTTCATTTGTTTCTTAAATTGGATCACATCAAATGCACATATGATATCAATTTTAAAAAATACTCTCATTTTAAATGTTATAACCACCTGGGAGATCTCAAGTACACTATTGGTAGTCATTATGGATTTTTAACTGATTCAAAGTTTTAGGTTTAATCACTCCCATAAGCTCCTGATTTTTACATGAAACCTCTGTTGACAAGTGTGTGAAGTCAGCAATGCTTTAGTTACTCAAATTTAAGATACAGAGAAGGTATGCCTTCTAACTAAAGCAGTCCCTTCAAAGACCTGAAAGGGTAAGTCTTGGATATTCTATGTTTTCATTTGTTTTTGAGAGTTCACATTCAGTAGCAAGCCCTGAGCGAAGAGCAGGCAGTAGGTGGAGCTACGTCCCTCCCAGGTATAAGGGAGGAGAGAGAAAAAGAAGGATAGGGAGAATCTAAACTCTTTCAGCCAAAAACTTCACATGTACCTGATGCCGAAAATTTTGAACACCATTCCATGTTTTGGGTTGATTCAGTCTGTCCCTTCTTTCGTATCATTGTCAGAATCTCTCCTGAATTTCCCGTATTTAACTTTGGGTAATTTCTATCTTGAGTTAATAACAGCACAGGATTGTTATGCTTTTAAGAAGGTGTGTGTGTGTGTGTGTGTGTGTGTGTGTGTGTGTGTTTGTCATGTGACTTTAAACAATAGTGGTTATTTTAAACAGCAGGTACTGGGAGAAGTTTACAACTTTCTGTCTTCATTTGTCTCACGTAGATTTATCTATGCATGGATTCAGAACTTGATGGCAGAGGGAGTTCCTAGAACAAGGGCTATTTTGTAGCTCTAGTAAATTTAATGGTGTAGTAAGGAATAAGAAAGAACGGAAAGCAGAATAATCTTTTGTTATCAGCACATAACAGTCCAATTTTCTCTTGATATTCTTGTATTCATTTTATTCATTAAATTTCAGTAAATTGTTGCCCACATACAAAGGATGAGTAAGCACAAAGGCTTTTGCTTAGAAATCCGGGTCTGTATAATGGTGCTCACCTTTGAAGAGGCAAGCCTGTGTAAAGATTGTGTATTTCTTGGCTGGTAAGGATTTTTCTTTTTTTATTCCTTTTCTTCTCTGTCGTACAGAAAGTAGTTGGGACTTACCAGCCCAGATTTGTTTCCTTGTTGAAATGTGTTGAACTGAAGGATACAATTATAGTTTATGATCCACCAGGGCTCCTTTCAGTCTGGACTGTCCGTCCAAGGAGAGCTACATCCCTTCCTCCCTGGTAGAATCCATGCTGAGATCCCTGAGTGGAAAGCACATTTCAGCATCCATTTTTGAGTTGGACCATTCCTGCACCTTGGTTCAGGCAAGTTGAGGTTGGCCTATCTGAATAAGTTGCCCCTGGCAAAAGCATAGCAGGACCAACTGAATAGCCCAAGCAGGCTCCAGCTGGTGGTTGCTGCCAAAAATAGTAAAAATAGCAGTGCAGACAATGTTTTCTCATCTGTTTGGAATAGTATGTTTCCTATCATCAAAGCATAAATTGTACTGAAAAAGCTGAATGGCCAAGGAAGACTTCTTTGGCAACTGCAACAGGAAAGAGACTGAACTGAACTCTGCTGTAATGAGATGGGAGGGGATTTACACACTGGACTGAACTAGGGTAGACTGTTATGGGTAAAGCAGGTCAGCAGAGTATGTCCAGCATGTTGCGTTACTCCTGAATTTGCTCATGCTCTTCATAATCTTCACAATCAAGTCAGCTGTGCTTGCTAACTGGTGCTCATGAAGCTTTGTCACGCCTTTTCCACAGAAAGTGGAAGGTAAGGTTTCTATCTTCCTTGATGATGGCATTTCAAAAAGAGAGTTCCCTCCTCTTGCAGAACAACACTCCTGGGCAGGAAAAGCAGCAAAGTGCTCTTTAAAAGCTTTACATATCCAGCACCTAGAGGAGGCACATGCCTGTAATCCTAGGAGGCTGGGAGGCTGAGGCAGGAGGACCTTAATTTGGAACTCAGCCTGGGAATACTGGTGACTTAGTTAGAATTTGTTTCAAAACAAAAAATAAAAAGTACTGGGGATGCAGGTCAGTGTAAGGGCCTTGGATTCATTCACTTGTATCACCACCATCACAAAATATATATATCTTAAATGATTAGGGAAAGAAAGCGCAAGGTTGTGAAGGTAATCATCTGAGGAATGCTAGGGTTCTAGTGTCAGGAAGGAACTTCCTTAAAGTAAAATCAAGCTGAGTAGAGTGTTGTGGCTGCCTCAGTCACAGTTAACACAACCTCTGCTTCTGCTACACCAGCCACGATTCACACTGAGTCTCAAGATACCAGTTCGAAAGTCTGTGTGTTTCTGGACTAAGCTTAGGAGGGTGTGCATTTCTGAGATCTAGTCATAGAGTGTTATAAACAAAGGAAAAGCTGAAGCTAGATACTGATGAACATTCTTAAATTCCTTAAAAACCATCTTAAAGCATGTTCAAGCTTCCAAAATATACCTAATTTTTTCTGTATAAGCATGATTAACAAAGTATACATGTTTCCTGTCCATGAAAACAATGCCTTAATCCCTTTATTAAATAGCACTGTTATTCACTTAATTCATCAAAGAAACAGCGATATTCTTTTCAAAACCATACATAAATGTACAGTCTCTAATTTTAACTAATCCTCAGTTCTCTTAATTAGAAATGTGATATTTACCATGCTCTTGTGATTTATGTTCATAATATAACTTCTGTTGTTTCTCAGATATTTAAACATGGAACATCAAAAATTTATGATTTGAAGCAGAGAATAGTGCATATTTAATCTACTGGCAAGGGTAAGTTTGTGTGTAGATGAGGCCACAGTGAAGTGTTGTTTAGAATTACTCTCATACTTTACAAATGTGCCATTGTTCCTCAAGGTTTATGATAAATATTATTGGGCAGTTCCTGAATTTATTGTTTCTCTTTGGGCAAAATAAGCTTTTAGATAATTAACCTTCCTCTCATGTTCTCTTTTAGTTGTTGGAAGATGTTTTTAATATGATGATGTTGGGGAAAATAAGTATCTTTAGTTCCCATGTAGGGTTATGGCTGAGTCCCCTATAACAGAACACAGGTCAACAAGAGAACAGCTTACTAATTTATGTAAGTTTTGTGTGACATGAGGCCTTCATGTGGAAATAGAAAGTCAAAGAAACACAGAAACCTTCACATTTTTCATGATAATTTTGGTGATGAAGACATGGATCTCACGGAGAAGGATGAGTGAATAAAAACAAGGTTTGATTTGTTGGGAGGAGGAAGTGAGGAGCGCTTATCAGTGACTTCTTTTTCAGACGCTTCTCTGTGTCCTGTTGTCTTCAGAGATGAGCATGTTCCTTTCCTATGGGTACAGCGAAGTCACCTTTCAAATGAGCAACTATGAGTTTTCTCAGGAGAGATGGGTGGAGGAAGTTAGAGAGCGATCTTCCTGTTTCTTTGGCTTTTTCACATTAGTTTAGCATAAAATATTTTGAGGTAGCATGACCTGAACCTCGTCAGCGCTCTTCTCAGAAATCAATAAAGTGGCATTTTGAGCACTTTGCAGTGGAGAAAAGTGATTTTCATGTTTTATTTCATCTCAGTGAAGTTTTATGTCCTCATAGTCTTAATATGGCCAAGTTCCAAGATTGTTCATATTCATATTTTCTGTATGTAATCTGTGCCAGGTGATGGAGATAACAGTAGGGCAATATTTGTAAATATGGAAACGCAGGATATATGAGGTTGTTTATCTTCATGATGACACAGCGGGACCAGGTATTGCTATCAGATGAGTAAACACACTGAGACACAGAGAAGCTTTCCCGAGGTCACTCAGCTGGTAAGTGGCAGAACCAGTATGTGAATCCAGTCTTCCTGCATATGCCGGGTGAGTACATAAACAAGTAAATCAGTAAATACAAGGTGCAATTAATGTTTTACATGAAAAAAAAAGCAAAGAAAATGGACAAGTGCTTCTCCTTCAGCACAGGGGTTCAGGAAGGTCACTCTAATTAAGGATGTAACGTATAAACCAAGACCTGCCACTTATATAAATTCCTTTAGCTGAATGACGGGGATCCTTACTAGTTCCTTAGAGTGACAGATCAATGTATGCACAGGCCTCTCAGACGTCCACACGTGTTCTGCTCATTTCTGCTTTGTGCCTTTGCCTCTACCCCCCGTTCTTTCTCCTACTGTCATCTTCTAAATGTAAAGAACATTTCTTTGCTGAATATAAGGCTTACCTTCTTTTTGACTGGAATTCTTATGAGATAAAATAATCACATACAAGTTGTCTGGGAGCTCCTAGACTTAGTTTACTGGCATATACGGTCATACTCAGTGAGCTGCACTGAACTGCTACTCAGTTACACGTTCCTCCCATTATTCTGAGATCCATCCACATACAGTTCAAGCCACGTGATAGCACACACACTTTACAATGTTGGTCCCAGTAGATGGGTCCAGGCTGGGCCTTGAAGTTAAGAATGGACCTTGAAGTTAATGGTTGAGACTGCTTTATTTTTATATATTAGGTAAATGAAAATATATTAAAATTATAAATATATAAACTTTAAAAATATATAGTATAAGTATTTATAAACCTTCTAAATATTTATAGCCTGTAAATATATGAAACTTTGCATATGTATGTATATTTTGTGTGTGTGTGTGTGTGTGTATGTGTGTGTGTGTGTGTGTGGTTCCTTTATTGATCCTTCAATATTTTTCTCCAAATGGTGTTGTAATTATGTGATGTGTCTTCTCTGTAGTATCCAAATCACGTCATGTACATGGTGGATAAGCCTTAAATAGATGGAGGAGAGTAGACAGAAAAGAAAGGAAGAAAACTGACAGCAGGGTGTAAGTATGCGCTTGTGTTGTGTGACATGAAAACTTTCGAGAGCAATCTCTGCTAAAATACATCTTCTCTGCATAATATTTAAAATTGCTTCATAAAACTTAGTTTAGAATATTTTGCACCGTTTTTGTCAAGTACATCTAGAATGAGTCACTAACACCTTAGAAAGAATAAATTCATGGGGACATTGTCTTATAGAAAAAACTGGGATAATCTGAGAATACCTGTTTCCATAACAACTATGAACTTGGTATTGTTTATAAATATGAGAACGGTGCTGACACAAAGGCAAACTCTATTAGTCCCTATGTGTCTAATCCTGAGCAAAAAGGACTGGTGCAGCAAGACTGTAATTAAATACTTCTGTAAGAAAAGAAAAATCTATTAGCTTGGAGGCTCTAGGTTGTAGTTTCAAATCAGGAAGAAGGAGCCCTTGCACCTAAAGCTACATCTCCAGAAAGCTGAACCCCAGATTCCTACTTCTGGCAGGCTGTTCACCCTCCTCCATCCAGAGAGCTTTTTACATCGGCATCGCCCCTGCACCTGTAAGCCCGGGTGTCTACTTTCTTGTGCATTTTTGTCCTCAAAGCCACCTCCAGCCGTGCTGAGTATCTGCCTGGCAGCATGTCTTATCTCTGGAGGCACCAGTTGTGGCTATGGTTAGTGGCTCTGGGTACCAAGCAGCCTAGAACTGGAATGATCCTGCCAAGACTTGTTTTTCCTATCAGTTGTAGTATGTTGTTGTGATTTTGAGGAACACAGTTTTGAAGAACACAAATATCCAGTTATTGTAGAAGTTCCACTAAACATCACCAAAGCGGTAGTGTGGGAGTGTGGGATGTTGTTCCGAGGACAGGAAAGGGAGGTAACGGTGTTGAAGTTAGAGACACACAGGCAGTTGTGCTTTACAAACTGGGATGCATTGGCATCATGCTGGCCTCTCATTCAGATACAAATGCCAATTCAGGAGGTCTGGGTACCATATGAGATTTTTGCTTTACTGTCCAGTTCCCATGCAGATGCTTATGGTCCAGGAATAATGCTTTCAGTAGCCAGATTGTGAAGGACAGGTAGTGATTAGAAGTGCCATCTTCTAGAAATGCCAATATACAGCATATTTTTTCAGCAAGAGATGTGTTTTATCAATTCACGAACATAACAGGACTACTATTAACAGCTTCAATTTGAAACTACTCAAAAAGGGGAAAAAACTTTGGTTGTATGTGTCTTCCTCTTAATTTTCTCACATGTGTCCTTAGGAAGCTTGGTTTATCAACTGGTTGTTAAAATATTAATAATTACACAGAATTCTTTCTTGGATCTTGTGTTACAAACAGCTCATGTTATAACCTCCAAATGTCTCCAGGGCTAATGAAAGAGGCAAGAAAGATAACCAGGTCCAATCACATTTATTGACTAAACAAAGTGAGTTCCCTGCTTTCCTTTTAGTTCTTGACATTTCACTTCTACTTGTCTGGCTTCACAATAACTAGAATGTGATTGCCATGACCTTCAGCGTGGCTAAAGGACACCAGGATGTATTGTAAGCTTGGGCTAGCATTTTACAGAGAAAGTGAGGCCCACAGAAGCTAAACATTTCTTAGTTTAACTTTAAAATATTGGAAACCATTTAGGGTATAGACAGATGTTGCATAGTTGTGTGATTGTACTGAATGAAATTCATTCTTGGCATAAGATAAAGTAATAATGAAAATAGAAAATGAACATAAAAAATGTATTTCATCATTACAATTTGTGGTGCTGTTTGGCATATGTTTTCCTATTCAGAACTTTGTGAAGAGATTATTAGCCTCATTCCACAGCAGAAACCAAGTAATGGGAAAGGGAGTTAACTCAGTGCCACAGAGCTACTAAGTGACAAGCCAAGATTCAAACTTAGATTAGTCTGAGTCCAACCACTATCTGCTTAATCACTAAATTCTTCATCCATTTGGAGCTACTAAAATTGAGGTAGAAATTGCATCTGATTTATAGGTTATGACAAACAAACAGAGCATGGAATTCTCTTTGGCATGCAGCACTTCCTCTCAGGCAGTTAGCTAAAGTCATTTTTGGAAGAAAGTGGTGTGTAAATTTTAAATAAGTAAAAATTTAAAATGCCCTCTGCTCACCTCAGAGATGTTTTAGTACCTTCTGTATTTTAGAGGAGTAAGTGGGTGCCCTGAGTCCATCATTCCAAGGGTCAATGTGCTGGGTGTCCTTGGAGATCCCTGCACTGTGACAGTTGAAGAGCACCTGCAGAAATCAGATGGCTAAGGTTTGAAGCAGATGTCACTATGGCTTTTGTCTGGTCTTTTGTAATTTGATTTGAGCCATCTCAGGCACTATTGGTAAACTGAGTAACCACATAAAAATAAAGTAGATATTGTAGAGGTTATATTAGTTTAAAAAGTTAGTTTAAAAAGTGGTAGAAAACCTTAGAAATGACTTCCTTTACAACATGAAGTAGTTCCTTACATCAGAAACGGTTAGGATTTCCACCATGTTCAGCTTTCTTGGGAAGTGGAGATGAGACAGATATAGACACATTTCACCTTGAATTAAAATAATGCATTACGGAAGAATCCTGATGAAAACTTTCTATAAAAAATAAGCTCTCCAAGAACCGGACACTGGAATCAGGATGCACAGAGTACCTGATATTGTAAAGGGCATTGTGACAGTCATGGCCACAGAGATTTAACTTCGCTCTCTCCTTTGTTGGTGCTGTTATTGCTTTTGTTATTGCTCTGGTCACAAAGTTCCAAGATAGCCCCAGTTCTACTTCTTCACAAATCTCGTTAGTTTTAGTGGTCAATTATTTGGGATGTGAAATTGTTCAAGACAAGCCTGCATTATACGAAGCTAGGTAGAAGCAGTAAATGAACAGTTTTCATAAAAGAACGTTTTTCTTTCTTCAGCAGGTGCTTCAAGGTTCTGTGTATGAAGTGCAGATGCTCCTACCTGCAGCAACTGATGGTTTAAACTTTTGATACTTGCTTGAATATGCTGAGGATTAATCCTGGGAACATACTTTGAAGGGAGACTGTCATGTGGAGTACATGGAATTAACAAGCGTCAAATTTGTCACGAAGAAATTACTGATGCCATTACTTTGGGCATCAAGTAAAAGTAAGTACATTTATTTGCATTACTCCAGCAAGCATTAGTAAGACAAAATGTACAAGTGATAAAAAGTAGATTCGATTAGATGGAAAAACATTTAAAAATTAAAATTGTCTGTAAATGGATTGGCCAACCTTGTAAACTACTGAGCTCCTGGTCAGTAAGTGTTGCACCATTACCACCTACACTGTTTGGGATATTGGGCGTAGCAAAAACGTTGTTTCTGAGAGTAAAAGCTACTATTGCTTGAATTTGACCAAAATTTGTACCCTAGACTGGTTTTCTACACCATTTTCTACATAAGGGACAGATTCCTTTGTCCTCAGTCTATAGATAAGGAAAATAAGTAAGTAACCAAGGGGACAAGCAGCAGAGGGAGCCCTGCACTTGCTGTCAATAGCACTTTCCGGTGAGGAGGCACCCCCACTTAAAGGGCGTGTGGTGCTCTGGGCTCTAGGTGAATGGGCCAATTTTAGAATTCTGTGTCTCTTGATAAACAGCTATTACGTGTGATGAGGTGAGCTCTAAATGTTCCATATCACAGGAAATCTAAATAATTGCCCTACTTGGTGTGGTTAATATTTGCTTTATTTCTCATGGTGTAAAAATGTTTAATAACTAAAAATGTTTAGATGGAGGAAACTAGGAGGAGGTTTCCAATTCTTTTGTAGTATAAAAGAGAATAAATATTGAGTGAATGAATGAATCTGATATTTTTCTCTAGTTCTTTAAAGTATGCTGAAATTAATACTAGGATTTCATATTCCAACTCAAATGATGCTGATGTATAATTTTTGCACAGCTTTATTTCTTGTTTGGTCATTAGTTTGCCCTTTGCTGTGGTTTCTGCGATACAGTCTATAAAGGTTCATAGGGCTATTGAATTTCCTAAGTAATATCTGACCTTCCCCTTTTGTTCCACTATGGTCCTGCTTTCCTATATCATTTAGTCTTTCTGCTGACCTGTGATACTAGGTCATGGCCAGTGTATGACACATGAGGACTTTATTTACTACAGGAAAAAATAGTGAAACTATAACACTAGCTTTGAATAAAAATGATTGTCAATGTTGAGTTAATTTCCTGAGGACTGTAATTGATTTTACGACAGTTTGTTCAAAGATGGTGAAGTATATAAATGATCCAGGAACTTCCTGGGGTGTGCAAATACTGTGTCACATATATATCAATTTTGATCCTGAGCATCAATATTTATGATGGAAAAGGAGTGAAGTGGAATTGGAATTTTTCCTGGAACACCAGAATCAAGTACATGGATTAATCAAATTTACTGCATCATCTGGTATGAAGCAGTTACATTACTTATTCATATGAACAAGAATGAAAAAGATATATTTGCAATTGTTATAGAAAGGTGGGCAGCTTTCACACTTAAGAGTTCTAGAAGTTTTATACTATAATCATTCAAAAAGTTTATTATCAGTTGCTGTCAAAACTGTGTGGACATGATGATCATCAAGTCTCCCACATCCTCACCCGGAGGGCAAATTTCCATGTAGTGACAACGCACACAAGAATCTAGCTGTGGTCAGTGTTCTTGGGAAGGACTGGGCTGATAACATTTGCTGCCTGTCCTCCGGTATGGGGATGCAGAAGGCCATCTCCTCCAGCCCAGTGCTGCTCAAGGTTTAGCATAATTGTCACTTCCCTGTTGCTGAGACAAAATACTCTAAGTAACAACTTAAAGGAGGAGAAGTTTATTTTTAGCTGGTCGTTTCATTTCAGAGTGGGCAGGCTGCAGGGCAGAAGCAATGTGGTAGAAGTGCGGATAGGAGAAAGCTGTTGAACCCGGGGCATCCACGGAGCAGACAGGGAAGAGCTAGAGACAGGAATCCATCCTTCTGAGGGACCCCCTCGGGGACCCACCTCCCACAAGGACCCACTTCCCAACAGCATCTTTCCCTACCAAGCTCCTCAGTGGGTGAATACGTGACTGAGCCCAGTGCTGCATGATGCAATCAACTTGCACACACATGAGATTTTGGGTGAAAAGCTTAGATTAAAATCATAACAAATGTGCATGCAGGTGAGAATCTGTCATGAAAAAAGAGCAGTTAAGATGTGCTATGTCTGTATACTGACTTCCCACAGTCCATGAGGTCAATATGCCCCGCAAACAGGTAGTAATAAAAAGATACAGACGGACTTGAGTAGAATTCTGAGACTCTGTGTTCCAACAGAATTACAGAACACATGTCAAACAGCAAGAAGTAAATGAAAATGCCTTCAAATAATAAAACTTCACAGCCCGGGTCTGTGAGTAACAACGTGGAGCACAGCTCGACTCAGGACATGTAGTATGCGTATAAAAAGTAAAAGGTGCATTGAGCCAATACAGCACCAGGAGTACATTGTTTCCTCAGCATAATCTCCACTTTTGGGAGTAAGAGAGCAACTAATGATAGATACATGAACATAACAATAAATAATTTCAGCTGAAAGGCTTGTAAGATGAATTCTAAAGAAAAGAGAAATACATAATCAAGGTTTTACCAGAAGGCAATGAGGGCCACACGGACATAGAAATAATTTTTAATGGAAACTAGCTTCCAATTACTGGGCCACAGCACTAATCTTCATTGCTTATCAACTTTTTACTCTGTTGTCTTGGTTACTTTTCTTTCATTGCTGAGACAAAATACCCAACGCCCAAAATGAAGGAAGGAAAGGTTTATTTAGCTTACAGTTTGTGGAGGTTTCAGTCCACACTTGGCTGCTTCAGAGGCAGAGTGGTACATGGCAGAGGGCAAAATTCATGGCAGCAGAGCACAGCCAAACCAACCAGAGCAAAAGGGAGGAATGGCTGCAAGCAGCCTCTTTCCTTCCCTTACATTGTAAACAGCCTACCCCCACCCAGGGGGCATATAGCTCTCACACAGTCTCCATGCCCTCCTCTTCCACT
Source organism: Dinomys branickii (assembly GCA_004027595.1). NCBI lineage: Eukaryota > Metazoa > Chordata > Mammalia > Rodentia > Dinomyidae > Dinomys > Dinomys branickii. The sequence continues at coordinate 161,840 of PVLD010001976.1, forward strand.
GGCTCAGGATGTGTACAAGGTAAGCACCCTGGCTTCCTGCTGAATCACTCAGCCAAACCTCTAGACTCCCCAAGTTGACACAATGTATCAACCATAACACCTGTTGATGCTGTGGATTATTCTTATCACACATTTTTGTACATTATTTGCACATAAAATGGTAAAAGCCTTTTGCTAATCTTTGTGACCAAGTACCAGAGGAGAGCTAAGAGGAACAGATTTAGTTTGACTCACGATTTCCGGGGGTTCAGTTGTGCTTGGCTAGCTTCTTTGCTTTAGGGCTGTGCGCAGACAGACGTCATGTCAGGAGGGCATGGTGTGGGAAAGCGGGTTGCTTTATGGGAAGTAAGCAAAGGAGAGAGCTGGAGACCAGAGGTGGTACCCAAGGCCACGTCTCCATAATCTTGCTTCAGCTAGGTCCTAAGCCTTTGCTGTTGTCTCCCGATAATGCCCTCAGCTGGTGATCTACTCAATGGATTAATCTACCTAAGGAAGTTAGAGCCCTTCTGATCCAATCATTTGCCCAAGAGCCCATCCACAGGCAAGCAAACCTTTATCAAGCGTTTATGGGGACATTTCAAAACCAGACCGTAACAAGCTGCCAGTGAGCTTTCATTATTTGGACAATGAAATGTTGCATGTTAAAAACATGCAGTGGCAGTTGAGCCATTGCAATAATGTCTTTTAGTGCATTGCATTAAATGTATCATTAGAAAATGTATATCACACTAAGAGGCAGTAAAATCCCAGTGAATAGCGCCTATAATACTATCAGTTTGCTGATACACATAGTAAGAGTTGACTGCTTGTATGATATTTAATGTGGAAAAAATATAATTAGGCAAAGGCTATTTTATGTACCCCAAAGAATAACTTCATTAAAATTTTGGATAATTAGATATTTTAAAATCATTTACATCCTGGGCAAGTGATATTTAGGTTTAAATGCCATTAGATGGAGTACATAGTATATGAAAAGGAGTTAGCTCTTGGGTGTGGTGGAACTTTAATGGAGGACCTCATATTAAGTTTCAATGCTCATCAACACTGAAGGCTTATGACATAAACTAATTAGTAATTTTATTGAGGAATAAAGTTGAGCTCATAGACTGTGTTTAACTAATACATACAAAAATGTTCCTTAACTGGTAAATCTCTGACCGTAGGGAACCAGTGCTGTAGGGTTTTTATTTATCACTATCTTCATCCAAGCATCAGTGTTTTAGAAAGTTTGGGGAAAAATATTCCCCAGATGAAATCTTATACCCTCCAAAATATTTATAGTTTTATTTTTATTTTTATTATTTATTTATTTATTTTATTTTTCATGGCCTAAACTTAGAAACAACCAAGATATTCCTCGATAAGTAAATGGGTAAACAAACTGTGGTACAGCCAGACAACAGAATAATATTTAACAATGAGAAGAAATGGATTTTGAAACAGTGAAAAGATGTGAAGGGACTTTTAGTACTTAGTACTGAGTGAAAGATGTTAAACTCAAAAGGCTGCACACTAGGATTTCAACTGTGACATTCTGGAGGGGGCAGACATGGGAACTTACAAGGTCAGTGGTTGCCAGATCACAGGTAGGGAGGGAGGGAGGGAGGAGGCAAACATGGAAACAGTTATAGGTCAGTATTGCCAGGAAGGGAGGGAGTTTATTTATAATTTTGCAAAAGAATTAAAAGCATTCAAACTTTACCTTACTCCGAAGAATAAAAAACCAACAAAACACAGTGAAATGATAATTTGATAATGGCAGTAGAGTTGAAGACCAAACTGAGTTTCTGCATTTCTTAGTTCATTAAATTCAAACAATTTTAAGCATAAAGTCAAATGTTTCTATAGGTTAAACTGGTAATATTGCTTCAATATCTTGCTTAACTGTATTTCTATAACAATATTTTCTCTCCAGTTGTCACAAAAATGAATACAAATAAAAGATAAAATTGTACTTAAAATTAAAAAGGATATAAAATTGGCTATATACAGACAGCAAATGACTAGAGGATCCATTTGGAGATACTTTAAGATTTTAAGTATAAGTGCTGCATAGTTTCTATAGCAAGTATGAATTTAGGGGCTTATGAAATACGGAAATATATTTTGAAAATTACTATAAAATGTAAAAGTATAAAATGTATAAAAACCTAAAAGTATAAAAGCAATAGGTGCAGTGGGAAAAGTTATAAAATGTAGAAAAACATCTTTTATCTTAATTTGGGCTGCTATAATAGGCCACTAGTATGGTGTATCAGCAACAAACTTCCTCCTCAGAGTTCTGGAGGTCTGCAATGAGATTGCTGGCAAAGGTGGATTCTGGGAAGTGTTTCCTGGGTTGCACACTGCCACCATCTTGTTTTATCTTCTTATAGCAGCAAAAGAGTGGCAGAACACTTTAAGATCTCTTATACAAGGGCATTAACCTCATTAATGAAGTCTCCATCCTCATAAACTGATGATTCACTTAAGTGCGGTTCTGTTTCCTAATAGTTATTGTATGGGAGGTTAGGTTTTCGTTACTTTTTGTGTGATTCAAATACTTAGTTACTTCCATAGTCCTGTTAGCCACTATTACTCACTATTTCATTGTCCAATATTTGAAGTGTAAATTCCTTATTTAATGACCTCTATCCATGAAACCACACTTCTGGTTTAGGATGGAGGAGTGCTGTTTGGACTTACCACTTGCTGCTTGCACTTAGGACCAGTTAGTATATTTAGTTTAGAGAGCTTCAGTGTTTGTACATCTTGTTCACAGAGCTTGTACTTCAACAGTACACTTTGATAATAGTTAATACACTGTGTCATCCTGAGAAGTTTAGAAATTCAATAAAGTGATTCAGCATGGGGGCAGATCCCTCACTTTGTAAACATCCTGAACCTGTGCAAGAGGAGGGCCCAGATAGAGTGGGGGTGCAAAGCCTGCATACAGTATAAGAGAGGAAAAGAGTGTTGCTCCTGTCTATATAGTTCCTCATTTAGGAACCAATTCATATAATGACCTAGTTGCAGTACTGAACCTTAGTCATTAAACAAAGAGTGATTATACAAAATCATACATTAACACCTACCTTGTTTATGGAAATTGAGCTTGAGGAACTTATTACACTTGCATGGCACCTCTTTCTTCCTAATTTTGCCATTTATATTATTTTAAATCCATGTACTCACTTTTTAGCTTTAGGTAGAATATGAAATAGTCTAAATTTGATAGTGTTTTTTGGCTTCCTATTGAACTTTTCATCTATTGTGAAGAGGAAAACTTAACTGTATCAAAGGGTTCCTTTAATAAAACCATTGTGTTTTTCTCCAGTCCTACCAAGTTCCTTCTGATAAAATAAGAAAAATGTTGTGAGAAGACTGGCAGTATTTTATATATAATTTTAAATGTATTGTCTTTAGGCTTAATGAAAATCAGCTGTATTGTTATATCTCAGCTTCTATTTTAACCTGCTGTAACATCAAACATCATTTAGCTTCTGGAAAATTCCATGTGCTTTCATAAGACAGTAAGAGTTAAAAAAAACCAAATATTTTATTATTATGGTAATTTATTCACATTTGCAAATTTTTGTATAATTTCCTTCCTGTTTTTTATTAAAAAGCAACTTCATAATAAAATAAGAGAATAACAATATTAATACATTGTGTGTCATTATCTTCAAAGTAGTTACCCAGTGTACAAGACATAGACAAAGATTCGCTTACAAATAAGAAACAAACAGGTAATAGCAAAAAATTTTCTATTCAGTAAATTAAAATCTAGTATTATAAATGCAACAAGTTAGCATCTATACTAAATATTTTTGGAACAATTAGATAATTTGGAGAATTACTTGAACTTCTCCCTATGTATTTCTCTATCTTCTATTTTGCTGTATATGTGTGTATAAGCAAAGAGTTTATTTTATTTTATTTTTCTTCTTTTTGAGACAGGGTCTCGCTATGTAGCTCAGGCTGGCCTTGAGTTCACTTTGTAACCCAAGTTGTCTCGAACTCACAACAGTTCTCCTGTCTCAGCCTCCTCAGTGCTGGGATTACAGCATGCACCATTATGCCCAGCAATAATGAGTTTCTTATATAAGAGAAACCATGTGAGATTTAGTGTTATGTGTCAGACTACTTCACTTAACATTATATTCTCAAATTGTGTCCGTTTAACTACATATGCCTTAAGTTTATCTTTCTTTACAGCAGGGTAATGCTCCATTGTGTATAAATGCCACATTTTCCTTAACCATTTATCTGGGGATGAGCATATAGGCATAGGCTATTTCCAAGATCTAGATCTTATAAATTGTGGGGTCATAAACATAGATATGCATATATCCCTGTAATATGTGGGTTTTGCCTTTTTTTGGAATACACCTAAAAGAGGGAGAGCTGGGTCAAGCAGAATTTCTATTTTTAGGTTTTTGAGGAATCTCTATTGATTTCCATAATAGTTGTACTAGTTTATGTTCCCACCAAAAATGTGGAAGAGTTACTTTTTCCCCATATACTCACCAGAATCTGTTATTAGATATTTTGATGATAGTCATTCTCTCTGGGATAAGATGGTATCTTAATGTAGCTTTAATTTGCCTTTCTGTAATGACCAGTGATGTTGAACTCTTTTTCATGTATTTATTGGCCATTTGTACTGTTTCTTCTGAGAAATATCTATTGAAAATTTTAGTTGCTCATTTTGATTGGGTCTTTATTTTCAGGGGGACCTTTTTTTTTTTTTACCTCTTTATGTATTCTAAATATTGGTGAATCAAATGGTAAGACTTATTAATTCTTATTAGCGTTATTTTTCTCCATGGCTAACAGTGGAAATACTTTAGTTCATATCATTTCCTAATGGTATCATGTCTCATTTTCACATGCTTTTCTGTTTTATCTATTTTTGGTTCTTTCCTAGGTTCTTTCTTTACTTTGTCTGCCTTATAAAAAGTGACTTCATTTTGAACTATCCTTGCTTAGGCTTTTATTTCCTTTGCAACCTCACATCTTGTTTACTCAGCCTCACAAATAATGTGAGAGGAAACTTTCCTTTCTGTCTATTGTCCAGACATGAGTATCCAAGTAGGGCCTCTTAGAGAAGGAAACAAATCAAGAAGCTAGTCTGAGTGGGTCATCAAGATCATAGGACCAAAGCACAGACTGAGCACAAATAGAGACCTGCTGTGACACATACCCACACGGAAGTAAACACTTTGCCCACATTTGATATATTGTCTCTATTACCTGATGCAAAGGTTACCAGAAGAACAAGGAGGGGAATGGGGAAAGGCAAAATAGGCAACAAGAAAAGCGATAGCTGTACACGTTAAGGACCAGGAGAAAACAAAAAGCAAATGTGAGCTATCCATTATGTAGGACTAGGCAAAGACAGCTTCCACAGGCTGGCAAAAACGTGGTCCAATAAAAAATGAAAAAAAGAAAAAGACAAGCTGGAGTTCTCATAATTTTTTTTTTAAACTATTGTATCTCTAATGATCTTGTTAAGAAAATGAAGATAAAGGTGAAAACATTCTTAGTAACTGGTACCAAGTGCTCACAACTCACAGACTGTCTCTAGTAAAGAGCTTGTATACAAATGTAAAAAGAGGTCTCTAGTTTCAACTGTAAGAAAAATGCCCATCTGGAAAAGTGGACTTAAGACTTACATGGACACTTCACCAAGGACGAAACAGGAAGGCCATTATGCTTTGTGTCTGGATGTCCCCCCAAGGCCTCATGCACTTTTAGATGGTGGTTTTTCAGTGGCAGCTGAATCTAGAGTTTATGACTGATTCCTAGCGCAATGCTGGGACTAAGGGTACTGGGATTGAGGGTGGATGACTTCTGGGTCAGTCCATTGACTGGATTGGCACCACCCTAATCCCTGCAGTCTAGATAAGATAGAAGAGACAGAAAGAGGCTTGTTTCCCCTTCTGTTCTTGCTGCTTTTGCTGTCTTCTACTGCCTCAGCCTCCATGAACAGTTGCCCCTCTGCCATGTGCCAGCCACTCTGCCTTGGAGCCTGCCGATTATGGACTAAAATGTCTACAAACTCTGAGCTAAATAAACCCTTCCTCCTTTAACTTTGGGTGTTGGGTATTTTGTCTCAGTAATGACAGAAAAGTAATTAAGACAAGGTCTAAATAAACACATGAAAATATATTTCACATAGCTTAACTTGGAGAAATGCAAATTTAAATCCCTATATTCTATCACTATTCATTCTATCCAGATAAGTAAAATAAAAGAAACACTGACAGTAACAAATGCAGACAAAGATGTAGAGAAACTTTATCTCTCATACACTGCTAGTAAAACAGTTAAGTGATAGGTCTACAGAGTGATTTCTTTAAAGGATAAATATGTACTTAACATATGACCTGGCACTTTCCTCCTGTCTTCTCCAGGATTCACTCAAAAATGACCCCCAGGTTTAAGTTGCTATACTTGCACAGCTGGGTTTTTAACAACTCTCATACATGCTGAAGTTGTGTGTTAAATAGGCATCTATGAAACATATGGGAAAGACATTAGTTGCAAGTTAAAGAGTTGTCTAGGCACAGTTGTACAGTAATGTTTCAGTTCATGAATGTTACTGCTCATGAAAAATTCGATTCACAAACAGAGGCCTTTGGCCACATTTTGATTCCATGTGTGAGCTCTGCATCAGGTGATGAACACAAGGAGGTTTCTCTTCTGCATGAACATGAGTACCGCCATCTTTCCCAGAATGGTGGAACAAATTCAATTTGTGAACCAAGGCACCACTAGACTGACAGCTTTAGGCTCAACAAAATTCAGGGTCTTGGTTTCTATTTCTTGATGGTCCATTGGTTCCTTTTTGTTGTTGTTGTTTTGGATTTCATTCTTCCCTGTTCCCCTGTGGCTTTAGAACCATGATGCTGGGAAGAAAGAGAACATTGCTTAAATAAACTTCCAGAATGAGAAATCATCATTTCTAGTTGAACCCAAAAAACTTCTGTTGGAACCTTAATATCTTAGAGTAAGCCACAAAATCATGTCTCCATGGGTAGTTTTGTACAGGAAAATTTCTACTCTCTTCATCCTAAAGCACAAACATTAACAAAATTCATGGGATTATTCTGACAACGTCATCATAAAAAATCCAGTAAGCTATATTTTAGAAGATGAGAAAATCTGAGCTTGTCCTGCAAGTTTGTAAAGTACATAGTCTATTAAAATACTACATTTGCTTATATCAAGCAAAGTAATGGGACATCAGAGAATGAATGTAAAACATTTAATCTGTTAAGTTTTCCACAGAATCTATGCTGTCTACCTAGAAAGCACTTAACATTTCTGACAATTGAGACATCATATTTATGATAATACAGTTTTCTGCAATAAGTGCAATTTTCTGGCTGAGATACCCATCTAGAGTCATTATTGAATGATGATAAAAAAGATTGCTTTGTAATAATGAGACTCATTGCTAATTCATTGGTTTCTCTTTTCCTCAACTCGTAATAAATGTGCTTAGAGCCATTTATACTCAGGGCCAAATTTTTCTCAGATTTCATTTGTGGCATTAAGTTTGACTAAGGGCTTTCTCTCTTGCATTGACTGACCTTATTTCATGACCCAGGTTTTCCTTGCTTTGTGATTCAATGTCAAGGCACTGATTTCCCTTTGGGTCAGATAACAAATCAAACAAAAGGAGACTTGAGTCAGGAAGCTGGGTGAATAAACTTGTCTCCACCTGCAGTACCTTCCAGAAGATTAACTACCTGCCTTATCGGTTCAGTCTGCCTACTACCTTCTGGATCTCGGCCAACTGGCCTTTTAACATTCTCTCTGTCACAGTGCCTGTGGACTAGTGACAACGGAACCTGCTCTCTCAAGATCCTTGCAAGTGATTGTGCACACACATACACCATACATTTTCAGGGTGGTTTAATACAAGAATACATTTAAAGAAGAATTCTTGGTGGTCTTGGAGGTGCTCCAAGGGGATCATGGAAATGAGTTCTTTCTCCTTCTGACTGTCAACAATTTCCGCGGGGCCCTCTCACCTCCCCGGGACCATCTACTCCTCACCCCTCTGCCTTATTGTTTCATTTTTTTACATTGTTACGGCTTCTTCAGTCAGCACCTCAGTTCTATAAAGAATGACTACACACCTAATGAGTAACATTATTTACAAAGCCTGGCGCTGCCTTATATGCTAATTATTCCTTCTAGCACTAAGTTCTGAGTGCACGTGCAAGGCTTTGGGAAGGTGTTTCAGAAGATTCAAAAAATGAGACATAAAACAAATTTAAAAAGCTCATCTGGGGTTGCTTATTTCAGGCTTAAATATAAATGCTATGTGAAAGGAGTGAAGCGCTATATAGCAGACGAGTGAGAATGACCGTCTAAATGGGAATATAATGGGATTAACATGGAACCTATAAAGTATAATATCTACCTTGCCCCCAAATATTGTTCTGTCTCCTCTGACACTTAGTGTTTTTTGTACAACGCTCTTACTACTTTTTAAAGTATAGACTTGATCTTTAATGAAATCATTAACAATTAAATCATTTACACTGCACCACAAATACTTGAGTAATATCTTTTAAACTCACTTGTGAAACTCCTTCAAAATGGTCTGCAAATGCAAATGAATCCCTTGGACCTGGTTTGTCCATTGTTACTTTCCTTGTTTAAGAAAAGTTTCCAACAATCCATACAATCTGCGCTATCTAACAGATAGCGCTTACCAGTTACTTTTTTCTTTTATGCTCTCATAGCATCCTGCTTATTTCTTTTTCATAGATGCCATTAACCATTTCTGCCATTAACCATTTTTGCATTTATCCCCCTCATTAGAAAGTATTTAAAGGCAGGCACTGGGTCCTTGAACATGCCTATTTTCTGAGCACTAGGTATTTCACAAATATTTGATAAAAGAGTGAGTGAATACACAGATAAGCAAATGAACCTAACGTGAAGTCCATATTTGCTGGAATCTGTGCCCTAATGAGCAGGGAGCAGATGAATAATGCCTTTCACCGACTCTTGCCAATTAAAAAGGTCTGGCCTGGAGTAGCTTTGAAGTGCTGCATCTCTAAGAGGAAAAGAAAAAATGAACCTCATTACAGACCTTTCTGATCTGCCTAAATGTCTGTCTGTAAAACCAAATACCCAAAGATGAGAAAGGTGAGAGGGGTTTTCTAGGATCCCAACTTTCCACTGTCTTAGCCTAACTTCTTAGACTTTAGGTGATACTTTCAGAACCTTAAGTTATTATTATTATTTTTTTTTAAAGTATAAGAACAAAAACATATTAACAAACAGCCACAAAGTAGCATAAGAATAGTACACTCAAAACTGAGTTACAGATAAGGTGACAGGGAATCAACAATGGTTGTTGCATTACATATTGATAACTTCTAAGTGTATATTCAGGAAAACAGATATAGACATGCAAAATTGATCAAACAATTAATCATCAACTATTCCTTAATGTTTTTAAATTTGGCATGTGGATACCTGTAGTTTGGACAGTTCCTTTTCAAAACCATAAGATTATCAAACCAATTTAGACTGAAAAGTCTTAAATAACACTTGAGGGTTGTAGGCTTTTCTAAAGGAAGAAATGTTCCTTGAACTCTAACGTGTTGGAAACTAAAGTATTTGTTAGAAGGTGACCTTGAAATATTTCCAGTTCCAGAGGTCTAGTCAGTAGAGGTCAGCATCATCAGGATGTCACTTGGAGATGCATTTTGGCAGCGTTCCTAAGATTTCTTTATAGGTATAGGGGTTTTGTTGTGGGATGTGCTATAGCAGACACCTCGGTAATTTTATAGATTCAACATGTATTTCTTAATGCTGTTAGACACAGACCTCTGTGTATTAAATTGTTGTTCCTAAAACATCTGCACTCAAGGAGATGGACAGGGAATAGAGTGATTCCTTTTTACCTGTTTTAGTGCAAAACAAAGCATTTTAGCTATTGCCTACAATGGTAGGAATTTTTGTTTGTTGTTTTGTTTTTTTAATCTCATAAAGTTCTATAGAGCTGTCTTCTTTCCTATTTACTCTTAGTTCCAGACCAACGAGTTGTGATAAATAATGTAAAAATGCCAAAAGGGTTTTTAAATAATAAAACACTCTATAGTTCAACTAAAAACCACAATTTTGAATGAGGAGGAAATACAAATGACAAAATAAATAACATGTATCCTTAATTAATGTGAAGATCATTTATGAAAAGAAAGTGAAGAAAAAGGGTACTTAGTATGAAACAATAGGAAAAGACAAAACAGATCATGGAAATACAAAATTTTATAGTTAATGTGCTGAAATTCAGTTTAGGTTTAGGGATGAATGACTTCTGGACTGCATTTAAAAGATTTGTATGACTTAGAAACTGAAAGCCTTTCATAACATACTTGAAAACCTCAAACCAGTAGACTTCACAAAGTGGTGATCATTTATAAAAAGTTGGTATGTATTCTTCCATCTCTGTCCTCTCTTTTTACACATTTGGACCTGCACACCAGGTACATCCAATTTTTGACTTGTGGGTGATATAAACTTGAGATCTCTTTGTAAGGATAAAGTGTAGATTCAAAATTAGATTCAACGGTAAACTATTTCTTAGAAAAATTTATTTCAAAAATGTAAAGGAACCATAGTAAAATTGAAGACTTTGACTATAACAATACTATGTAATTTAATATCCAGGAGCAATATTATTCACTGCCTAATATACCTCTACACTCTGTTCACCTGACATTTTTCATATAGCACTCCTTTTGGCTTCTTCAAATGACAGCATCTATTAGTATTATTTTCTATACAGATCATAGAAAGATAATTCAACCTGTTCCCATCATGCTTGACTAAAATTTTAAATTTCTGATTGATTATATATAAGTGATTTTGATAAATAAGTGGTATGTGACATTTGACATTTTCAATCTAATATGAAATTAGGAAAAATTATATCCTGTTTTTATTACTTTGCTGTAAGATCTATATCCTTTTTCACAAACTAGTTTCTGGATCTACAAAATGCCTATTTTGTCTTTCCATGATTATCTGCAAATTTTCAGGACCCACTGACACTACACAATTTTTTTCAGGTTGCTTTGGCTCTGCACATGGTATGGTAGCTCTGGAGGCTTTTCCTAAATCAGGGTGCATCAGTAACTACATTATACAGGGAAGCAAGATTAAGCCACATAATTATATCCCACTAAACCCAAGCCAAATGTGTCTTTAATTGTACATCTAAATAGGCAAATCCACTTTGAGTATGATCGAAGGTTATCTCTGAGTGGGGAAAAAAACAGTAGTTTAAACTTATGACCAACTATCTTCCTTTTGAGAGTGTTACTAACACCATGTTACTATGTTCTTTTTTTTTTTTTTTTTTTTTTTGGCAGTACTGGGGATTGAACTCAGGACCCTGTGCCTGCTAGGCAGGCACTTATTCCACTGAGCTATATCCCTAGCCCCACCATGTTACTATGGGAATGCACTTTTGTAGTCACTTTCTATTGCCTCTGAAAGTTTCATGCAAGTGTACAGGCTGTCAAACTCAGGCTTTGTTAATGTCACAGTGAATCTCTCTCTGCATGCAAATAGACAAAGTAGGACCCTAAAGAGATTAGCTATAGATATACACATAGATAGATGTAAATATAGAATTAGTGATATGGACTCAGTAATTTATGATTATAGATACAAGTAATATCAAAATTAAGATAAATATTCATAGTCCATGAAAATTTGTAATCATGACAAGCTAGGTAATGCAATAATTGTATATTATATAGTGTGATTCAGTAATTACTCAATTACAAGCATCCGAACATAACTATTTTGAATCTTAATAATATGTATTATTTATCACAATATTTTGTGCCCACAAATGCTGAAAATACAGAAATATAAAAGTAAATACCAATTACCAACAGTGGCATAAGCTCAAGAAATTACTGTATATATGTAGGTATGCATGTATATGATTTTCAAAAATATGTACTACAGCTATAATCCTGTGATCATACTGCCCATATACAAAGGTTTGCTAGGAAAATTTTTCAAAACCGTCAAATATTTTATAAAGAAACATGAGTGAATGTATTTCCATCTCATGGATATGCTTCAATTCATTTAAAAGTTTAAGTCGTTTTCAATTTCTGTGTTACACTGATTTCTATGTATTCCATTAGAATGTGTGTACCTACTGTGTGTGAGCATCCTTTTAAATATTGACATCTTTGTGTAGGGACTCTGTATATATTTTTATATGACAAATTAATATAATTAAATTTATGGGCCTCTGTTCATGCAAGTATTTAGGCACCTGATGAATCTCTAGAGATGCAAAAGCTTTTACTTGCTTAGTGATGTATGGACAATTTCTCTCCTTTGGCAATTTCATAAAGTAAAAATATAATATTATCATAACACATTATCTAACTACCTAATGTTATTTAGTTAGTTATAACTAATGCTATAGTAACATTATGAGTCTAACTTTTTTCAGGTGTTTATTAGTGATTTATACTTCTCTATTTTGTGTCCAAACGTTTTCCTTGCTTTTCATTGGAACACCAGGAATTCTTGAAATGCATACACACTCACATACATATGTGTGTATGCATGGTAAGCTAAGAAACAAAGAAAATAATAAATTACTTGAAAAATATTTTCACCTTGTGGATATTAGTAGGTATGTAAACATACTAAGAAGGTATGATATCAAATAAACTACCAAAGAGATAAATTCACATAACATGAAATCCTATCAAGATACCAACAGGATAATTTTAAAATGAAAAAAATTAATTAAAAATGTGCACAGAATAATTCATCAGTAAAAGAGATATTCTGAAAGTTGGCTAATGGAACCTACTTCTGTCACATTATAGGAACTCTTACACAACTAACATATGTTTTGAAAAATAGAAGTAGCACATGATTATACAGGGTGTAGCTAAATTGGAAAAGAATATAAAGTCCTAAAGTGGAACCAAAATATATGAGAGATTTAATGCAATAAAGAAAATAGGAAATCCACAGAGAAACTATGGATACTTATTATATGTTATTGGGAGAATTGCTTTGTTCTCTAGAAAATAAAGATAAAATTGGGTCCTTATAATATCATTCATTGGAGTCAGAGCGAACAATGCAAAATGTGAGGTCATAAACTGTTAAATAAATACTTTCTGGTAATATTTGATAAACTGAACAGAAAATTTTGTTTGAGGTGTAACACCAAACACAAAAGTCATAAAATAATGAATATTTTAATTTCATAGTATATTTTAGGAATGCACATGCAAAGAAAAACCTTCACAAGGAAAACAGATAAATATCAAAAGGGCTAAATACCTTAATAACTCTAAAACAAATTAAAAGATTCTGTGAATCAGCCTAAGACACAAAATCCAGTAGAATGATAGAGGGCTCACAAAGCAAATGTCTTATAAACTTAGCAAAGCTTATAAAAGGAGAAATATAAGTTAAGGTTAAAGAAAAGTAAATATTTTCCACTTAGATTAGCAAAAATAAAATGATGTTGCTTTCAATTTTAAAAGTACTTCACAGCTCTTATGTGCTGTGAGCCAAAACTTCTAGAAGGTTATTGGATCTTCACTTTATCACTTTATCAGTTGATTCATCCACTGATGACCTCAGAGCTAAGTGTGTTACTGGGATGTGGAGCTCAGGGGAGTGTGGTCATATGACACATGTGGTCACTGGACACATGACCTTAAAGATGTATTCCTGTCCCCAGCATCTTCCTCTGTCTTTGGCTCTTCCTTTTCTGCTTTCAGACTGCTGTGAAATTAAGCTGCTTTCCTCTGGCTGGCCCTTGTGGTGTGCCATTTCTGCCTTGGAGCAAGCCAGCTATGGATTTAGCCCTCTGAAGCTATAATGCAAATAAGCCTGTCCTCCTCTAATTTGTGAATGTTGGGTGTTTTGATCCAACAATGGGAAAATGATTAATTCAGAAAACTGGTAGCAGAGAAGTGGCATCACTATAACTGTATCTCACTATGTGTTTCAGAAGCCTTTGGAAATGGTTTGTGGTAGAATTTTTGGGAAGGTATGGAGGTACAGGCTAGAAGAGCTCTAGAATGATGTGAGGAGTGATAGGCAATAATTCTGAGGTCAGAAGACTAGAATGCTAATGGGAGTGTGGACAGTAAATGCCAGGCTTATGAAATTTCACTTGGAATGAGGACTTTATTGAAAGCTGGACTAGAAACCATGCATATTTCAATCTGATAAAGAGTTTATCTATTGTTCTGTTCACAGAACTTTGTGTGAGGTTGAATTTAGAGGTGATAAGGTAATTAATCTGGTGGAAGAAATTTCAAAGCAGCCCAGTATTCAGGCTGTGGCATTGTTAGTCTCTGCTGCTTTTAGTCAGATGTACAGTGACAATCAGAAACAAACTAACCAACCAAAAAAAAAAAAACCCCAAAAGATATAAGAATTTTGCAGCTTGTCCAGAAAGGAAACCTGTACAAAATTGGGTCCAAGAAACATGCTGTTGCTAAAAATATTGCTACTATTAAAAGGAAGCCAAATACTTTTGTACTGGAACAATAGGAAAGATCCTCCCTGAAGACTTTTCAAGAAATAGCCACCCATCTCAGACCCAAGCCTGTAAAAGGGTATATTCCTTTGAAGGACTTTGCTTGCAGAGGAAGTCCCCAGGGTACACGGTTGGTGACGGATCACCTTTGCTCTGACAGGCTCCCCGCTGCACTGTTTCTCTTTGGGGGCCATCAGAATGTGGGCTGAAGCCTTTGAAACTATGAGCCAAATAGAACTCTCCTTTAATTTGTGAGTGTTGGGGATTTTGTCCAAGTGACAGGAACATGACTAATTCAGCAGTGGAGTAATACTCAGCTATAAAGAAAGACAAATTGAGGATTTCATACGTAAATGGATGCAACTAGAGATCATACTCATAAGTGAAATAAATCAGACCTGCATGTGTAAACACCATATTGTCTTCCTAATGTAAGAACCTGAAAGAGTAAATAAGATCCGAAAAGCACAACAGATATAGCAAAAGGGAAAAACTGTTCAAAAGGAAGTAACAACTGGGGTAGAGGACAAGAGAAAAGAAAGAAGGAAATAAAAACGTATATGTACAAAAGATAGCTAAGATAATTGTACTACTAATTTCTATTAGTTCAGTGAAAGGAATAGTTAGTGCTTATATTTTTTGATCAATTTTCATGCCTGTCCCTGGTAATCTGAGCAACTACTTTGAAGATAACAATACGTAATATAACAACCATTGCAATTTCTATCATCTTGTTTTGAAATTCTGTATCATTTTTATTGTTTTTTTCTCTCTTTAGAATGAGGAAAAGACACAGGTAGTGACATATTTATGCAAACTCACTAGAAGAAAATTCAGCGTGGCTATAATAAAATAACATATACCCACAACCACTAACATTGTGCAGGAATTTATATATGTTGTCACTCAATTGAGATGTGCTTTAGATTCATTCATTTTAAATTCAGCTTTGTAATACCAAAAATTATAAACCGAAACATTCCTCATGCCATCTATTTGAAGTACATGATAATACAATAGTGATAAAATAGAAATTCTGTATGATTCAGCTTTTATGTTTATTTAAATATTTTAAGATACAGAAATACACTGGTCCTTAACAGGTAATTATTGTATTACTTGCATACAAATCTAATATATATATATATATATATATATATAGCCATATTATCTAATATATGTAGACATATATACATATATATTTTACATATGTAGGCATATGTACACATATCTATCTAATGTGTACTATATATATATATATATATATATATATATATAATATGTATATATTTTTTAAGAAACCAAAAATAATGATTTTTCTCTGCCAAGAAAATTGGGCTGAGTTAGAGATAGTTATGGTGGGGATATTTCCTTTTCACTATCTATGCGTGATTTCCTTTTGAATTTGTGCAACTTTCACATCAACTTATTAAAAATAATATATTCAATGTCTTGATGGTGAAGGTGATAAAGATTGGTAAAGAATAAAACAAAAATTGATGGAAGGAGTTTCATTTTAAACTAAATGTGATGTGTTTACTTTTGCATACTGATACAAATATCCTATAATAAATGTGGTTATTATGTATACCTAAATTGTACCAATAGACTTAAACTAAAGAAAAAGAATAGAGCAAAAATTGGTGGACAGAGTTTTATTTTTAAATAAATGTGAAACTTTTTTATAACAGATGAACTGATGGGAGTATTTTGCTATCATTTTATCATAGCAACTTGAAAATTAGTAGTGCATATGAATTCTATGGAGCAATGAATTTGTGACATGCACACACTGTGCTTGTCTGAGTCCTTTTCTTGAGTTGGTGTATTTTCTTAGGGTTTTTGTGTGATTAAGGTGGGGTTAGGTTTCACAATCTTATATCAGTTGCTATATCCCTCCTAGTACAAAGTATGCTAAGGACAATAATATATACTATTGATATGATTTATCAGGATTTAAAACATTCATCCAGAAAAGTATTTTTTCTCTAATTCTCTAAGGTGTGGCTAGCTTCCATACTGTCTATGGATCATAGTCAGAAATAAGACTTCTTTCAATTGAGATAAAAGGCTTAGGTAACTTCCTTAAACATACAAAGACAGATTTATTATTGAATCTACTTGACTTACAGATTCTTTCTTCTTTCTCTATATTGTCTTCCCTCTCAGTTTTAGGAGAAAAAGCCTCTATTTCAGAGGAGTTTTGAAGGAAAGATCTCATGACATAGTTTTTCTCACCATCTTCCAATATTGTTAGTTATTTCACGGCTCTGGACTAGGGACCAAGTTCTGGGTGTCCAGCTGTAGCTCTTGGTCAAGTTGTCAGAGATCTGTCTGCATCAATCTCTTCAAAGAATGAGTTCATGTATCTACCAGTTGTATCGCTTTTTTGTGTGATATTAACATGTTTACACCTTTCTTTTTATTCTTCTTGTTTTGAGCTGAACAGTTAATACATTTCCTCCATAAATTTTCTTTTAAGTAACTACAAAAACGATGGTTTTAATTTTCCTCTGAGAATACCCTTGGCTGCATTTATTAATTTTTATGCAGACTGTCTTAATTGCATTTGGAATTGCCTATATTTGTATTTTTATTTCCCCAAATCAACAATTAAGTAAAGTTTCTTTTTCCTTTTATTTTTAGATTTCCAGTTTGCTTGGTGTGTGTGTGTGTGTGTGTGTGTGTGTGTGTGAATATAGTTCTGCTGTTAATTGCTCATTTTATTAAATTTGGATCAGAAAATGTGATTGTTCTAAAATTCAATTTGTGAATTGACCTAATATTTATTATTTCTTATTGTTGCTACCTTTAAAATATTTGTTGCATATTGGAAAATAATTTATCTCCTTTACTTAAGAGAATCAATACTTCAACAACAAATTACATTTTGTATAATCTTAGTTCCCTTTTATATTTTTCACAATTCCAGTTATTAAAAAATAAAAACTTACCTTATCAGTTGTTCATTAGGGAATGCCTTCTACTAGTGTAAATTAGCTGTGCATGATTTAATATTTTGGGGTCCTGACTTCTACCTCACGTGATGATTATCTTGGAGGTTTTGATATTAAAGTTAATAGAATAATTTCTGTGAATACAGTACTCCCATGTGCCTGCATCTAGGTGAAACTGTGCGCGCATGTGTGTGTGTGTGTGTGTGTGTGTGTGTGTGTGTAAGGAGGGTCCTGGAGAGTCCCACAAAAGTATTGCTTAGTATTATGGTTGATACGTTGTGTCAACTTGGGGAATCTGGAGGTTTAACTGAGTGATTCAGCAGGAAGCCAGAGTGCTTACTTTGTATACATCCTGAGCCTGTGGAAAAGGAAGGCATGGAAATTGGGTGAGAGCTACACCCCCCTGGGTGGGGGTAGCCTGTTTACAAGGTAAGGGAAGGAGAGAGGCTGCTTGCAGCCATTCCTCCCTTCTGCTGGTTGTTTTGCTGTGCTCTGCTGCCCTGAAAGTTTGCCCTCTGCCATGTGCCACTCTGCCTCAGAACCAGCCAAGTATGGAATGAAAGCTCCACAAACTATAAGCTAAATAAACCTTTCCTTCCTTCATTTTGGGTGTTGGGTATTAGTAAAGTAACCAAGACACAGCTTCCCCAGGTGATGCTAGTTTGACCTTCAGCTCTTTCCAGAAATGGTAAGATCTGATGAAATAATATAAGGAATTTGGCTAATAATGGAAGGATTGTTACAGAATTTTAATGGGTAGAATATTAAAAAAATCAACTTTTGTCAATTTACTGTAGCAAGAAGGGAATGCGAACATTTATGCCTCCATACCCTCTTTTCAAAATATCTGAACACTTGCTTTATTATTAGCGTTAGATATTGTTAGAAAATCCCAACCTTTTTCAATTTTCCCCATGTTTCTCTAACTACTCTCCAAATATCTTTTCTTTATAGAACCCTGAGCCTTCTCTACTGTCAACATTCTAATATCTCTCTCTTTTGTGTTGGCAGTCAGCATCTCAAAAGACCACCAGCAGTAACTGTTTTCTGCAGAAGCTGTACTGGAACCCAATAAGGGAGACTGTCTCAAGATGGCAACCCTGGGTAGGTTCGCCTGCAGGGATTTAGGGCTCGGGATATGTCCTTTTATGATTAAGCTTACAGACAGGGAAGCTGTTTGCGACTACCTAAAGTTTGCTACATAATAGTTAACCTAACAAAACAAGCTGAAGGTCTCACCGTTAGTCTGGATAAATGCGTTTCTCATGTCTTCACAGTCCACTTCCGAGGACAAATTTCATTAGGTTGTTTCTGCTTAGTCTCAGTGTTGCTTAAATGTCAGAATAGGGAAATATGCTGATGCCATTGGTGATAAAGCCACGAAAGGGAAATGATGCTGATTTTATTTATTTTTTATTTTATTTTTTATTTTAAAGACAAAAGAATGGAGACATATGAACCAGAAAAGCCATAAACAATACAGAAAATACAAAGTTATACAGAATATAGTAGGGAATTAGAACTGGATGTTGTATTACATAGTTATCTTCACATTAGTTAACACAAAAACATTAAAGGAAATACCAAATTATAGATAAGATAGTAGGGAATTTGCGCTGGAT